>SJYX01014520.1:62048-114573 GCA_006410675.1 Oreotragus oreotragus | reverse complement strand
TGGGAGGTGGGAGGGGGGTTCATGTTTGGGAGTTCATGTATACCCGTGATGGATTCATGTCAATGTATGCCAAAACCAATACAGTATTGTAAAGTAAAATAAAGTAAAAATAAAAATTAAAAAAAAAAAAAGAAAAGAATTGAGTTTCTTCATGGAAAAGCTATGAATAACTTCTCATCTTCTCTTTCTTAAATACATTAAAATCCTACATAAAGACTTTGGCTAAAGAAGGTATCCTGAAATTAATTACAATAACCAAAAGAATAAAAATATATAAAGAGTGAAAATTTTGCATCATTTCTAGAACCCAAAGCATGATGCCCTCTAAATTTCATATTCTTTGAGAAACCTCTGTTTTATACAGTGTTTAAATAGTCTCACATTTAAAAAAAAATACCTTTTTTTTTTTTTTAAATAAAGAGGCACAAAACCAGAAAATAGCAGAGAAATAAATATACTGGGCTTCCCATGTGGCACCAGTGGTAAGGAACCCACCTGTCAATGCCAGTGAAGAAAGAGACTCAGGTTAGATCCCTGGGTCAAGAAAATCCCCTGGAGGAGGGCGTAGCAACCCACTCCAGTATTCTTGCTTGCAGAATCCCATGGAAAGAAGGATCTGGTAGACAGTCCACGGAGTCACAAAGTCAGACACGACTGAGCAACTAAGCATAGCACAGGTAAAGATCTAGTTGACAAAAGAACATAGTGAATGAATTTTGTGAGTAAAAGGTAAAATGTGGATTTAAAGGCAAATTGTAATGACTCCCATAATATGTCCACATGTACTTATGCATTCAATAATAAGAGCAAAAGAAGAAATGATGAAGGAAAATTGATATTTTAATTTTACCATTATGAATAACAGTTATAAATTGAAAGATATAAAATTAAAAGACAAATAAATTAATTGGCAAAATAGCTTGACAGGACAAAGGGTTATGTATTTTATGCATTTTCTATGTAAAATACCACTAGAAAATTTTAAGAAAAATATAGTCATAAAATTATATATACTTGAATTCACAAAAGAATTTTAAGTGGCAAACAAATCCATAAATACAAAAATAGTATTGACATACCATACTTCTTTCAGATTACATGGTTTGTAAAATGGTACATACCCAATAGTGTTAATATGGAAGGGGAAATAGAGTTATTTTGTGTGCTACTGATGGGAATAAAAATTAACCCAGACTGTCTAGAAAAAAATTGGCAATGTTCATTAAAAGCCTTAAGACTGAGTATATTCTTTTATTTATAAATCCACTTTATAAGAGCTATCAAAAGAATACCATACTTCTTTCAGATTACATGGTTTGTAAAATGGTACATACCCAATAGTGTTAATATGGAAGGGGAAATAGAGTTATTTTGTGTGCTACTGATGGGAATAAAAATTAACCCAGACTGTCTAGAAAAAAATTGGCAATGTTCATTAAAAGCCTTAAGACTGAGTATATTCTTTTATTTATAAATCCACTTTATAAGAGCTATCAAAAGGAAACAACCATGAAAGGATATCAAGATTGACCTATATTGGTATTTGTTGCAATTCACTCCTCACCATTCTTCTAATATCTAATGTTTCTTCTTCCCATATACTAAAAACCAGGAGTTAATGACAATCATTTATTTTCCAGTTATATTTCAAAGGACTTTCTCTTTTTGTCTCTCTCTCTTCAGTGATTTATTACCAAGCTTGGGTAATACTCAACACAGACACAGACTTGATGTTTGATGAGAGCCTGCTTCCTGGTTCATGGACAGCCTGGTTCTTGCTGTGTCCTCACATGCCATAAGGAGCAAAGGAAGTCTCTGTGGCCTCTTTCATATGGGCACGAATCTCATTCATGAGGGCTCTTCCTTCACGGCCTAATCACCTCCCAGATGCCCCAATTCCAAATACAAATACACTGAGGATTAGGTTTCATTCAAAATACAGATTCAGACAGGCATAAACATTCAGTCTATGGTATTACCTCGCTAGTTCCTTGTGAAGTAAAGTGAAATGAAATATTTCAATAATTTAGCACAGAGAATAACAATACTGAATTTTTAATGTTACAATGGAATTAGATAAATGAGAGGGGGGAATAAAAATTTATCCTAAGAGGTCTAGGATAACCAAATGGATCAATAAATAATTATCAATATAAACACGGCTGGAGGTGAACTCCCTCACAAGTTTAAGTGTGGTATTTTAAACTTTTCTGCCCCACTCATTACCTTTGACCTCTGCTCTGCATATCCTTGTTACAAAACCTGTCAATTTAAGACTTGAAGACAAGATCAAAATAAATTTGCTGGTTCATCCCAGTGCACCAGCCCCAAGCATCCTGTATCCTGCATCGAACTTAGACTGGCGATTCATTTCTTACATGACATTATACATGTTTCAATGCCATTCTCCCAAATCATCCCACCCTCTCCCTCTCCCACAGAGTCCAAAAGTCTGTTCTATACATCTGTGTCTCTTTTGCTGTCTCGCATACAGGGTTATCATTACCATCTTTCTAAATTCCATATATGTGTGTTAGTATACTGTATTGGTGTTTTTCTTTCTGGCTTACTTCACTCTGTATAATCAGCTCCAGTTTCATGTTGATGTATGGAAAAACCAATACAGTATTGTAAAGGAAAATAAAGTAAAAAAGAAAAAAAAATTTGTCTAGTTAGTTGATGAGAAAAAAAAGACAGAAAATTCTCTCTAATGAAAGAACATTGGAATTGATTGTCTTCCTATAAAAATATTTTAATGTTGATATTCAAGAATTTTTACATAAGGAGATAAATATACTGTTGGCAATTTCATGGAATGTTTGTTAGTGTATACCTGAGAAATCTGATATGCATAATTAATATAATTAACAATTTTACTTATATTTTACTGTTGGTAATAAAGACTAAACTACCTGAAAATTTAGTCATAAAATGGAGACTAACAGATGAATGTCATTCCATCTGCAATAGTCTCTCTGACAAGTAATTTGTGTTGACCACACAACATTTTTCTAACAGTATTCTTGCTGTAGTGTTTGTCAAAGGCCCATCATACTTCTCTATAATAAACTCTATTATCTAGAGCTTATGCATTGGTCAGACAAATAAACAGTGGCATGGCATTTTTCTTGCAGAATGTGGTCTTGTTCTGAAAGCAATTTTCCTTGTATAATTTCTATTTGAAAACTCATTCATTTGTGACAGTAGTGTAAAGAGAACATTAATTTTAGTAGTTTGGGAATTGTTTTCCTTAGTGAGCTATGCGACATTGCCTATGACAGTGTAGAAAGAGTGAAACTGCTTGATAGCAGCCTCTCAGGAAGATAGCTATCAGAGAGACTGAAAAATAGGCTTCAGGACCTGTGGCCACTTGGAGATCCCATGTATCAAAAACAAACTATGCTTTAGAAATAACATGTTGGGCTTCCCAGTGGTAAAGAATCTCCCTGCTAATACAGGAGACACTAGAGACATGGGTTGAATTTCTGAGTTGGGAAGATCCCCTGGAGTAGGGAATGGCAACCCGCTCCAGTATTCTTACCTGGAAAATTCCATGGACAGAGGAGTCTGGCAGGCTACAGCCCATGGAGTCACAGTCAGACACAACTGCGTGCATACACACACTCACACACACCATGGTAGGGGCAGCCACCTTTATAAAGTGCCAAACTCTTTCTGTGAAGTAGGCTGCTTCTTTAACATAGAAGGGCTTCTAGTTGGAACTTGGGCATTTACAAAGATTGAAAATGGTGGATACAGCCAGGATTTTCAGTTTTCTTAATCCTATAAAGGCTCCCCTTCCATATACAATTACACAGAAATGTATTTCTGCAAAATTGTATTTTTCAGGAATCAGGGAGATCATGTTGTCTAAAGAAATTATCTTGAACTACCTGTGCAGAATATTTCAAAGGTGACTGTGAAAGTACAGATTCTTAGGGTCCAAACTGGTCTCTCTGTAAAGAATGGAGACTATTTTTTCAAATGGAAATTTTGTGTTACTTACAATGGGGTAATTTGGAAGGGAAGATAGTACAATGATTAAAATATATGTGTTTTTCTAAAAATACATTATGAATGAATTTTCCAGTGCATTAGAGTTTCAAGAAGCTTGTTTTCATACAATATTCCAATGTATTTTATTATCAAAACTGTAGGATCAGAAAAATATTTAATTCCTTGAAAAACTATATATTCCATAAAATACAACTGAGAACTCTCCTTGGTATTGGTAATGAAGGAGTGGTTGTAGGCAGGGCTGAGGTCACAAATATAATTTTTATTAGCAGGCTTAAATTACTCCACTATATTTAAAGCAAGATATATGATGTTTTAATTTTTTTCCTTCAATAAATTAGAACTAAATTGAAGCCATAAATACCAAAATTTCCATGGAATTTTTAAAAGCTTTCTCTTCTTTCCATGTTCTTTGTCCAAATCTAAGGATTAAGTGATCATAGGAAGCTCCCTGATACACTATCCTTGATATAAAGAGCTCCTGTTATAGAATCTTTCCCAATTCCAGATTGCTCATTGTGGACAACAGAATAATATTTCTTTCCCAGGATGTCTATGCCATTCTCCTTGGAAGCTGTGAATATGTTCTGCTACATTTCAATGGGGAATTACATTTAAAAGTAGTGTTAAAATAACTGATTCATAATGACTTATCCTGAGTTATGTGGATGAACTCAGTGTAATCCTAAGGGTTCTTTAAATGTAGAATAGGGAAGCAGAAAAGTTAGAGTCAGAACCTGAATGAGAGAGAGAGAGAGAGAGAGCAACCCTTCATATAGTAAAGCCATGGTTCTTAAACATCTCTCTGTGAAAACACATAGCATCGCCAGAGGTGTCACAGGACATCATTTGCAGAAATGAGGGATACAAGTAGACAGACTGCTTCCTCAGAAGGAAGGAAAAAGGAAAAAGAAACCTAGTTTATTTTATAGCAAACATAAATCAGAATGTTTATTTTTAGCTACATGTTTTGAGAAGTCTCCTATGTTAGATTTCAATTATGAATGAAGTCTAAAAAAAGCAACTGATCCGTGGTTTCAAATTAAATGAGTGTGTGTGTGTGTGTGTGCGCCTGAGTGTGTGTATTAGTCATGTCTGACTCTGTGACTCCATCAACTGTAGCTCACCAAGCACTTCTGTCCATTGAATTATCCAGGCAAGAATACTGGAGTGGGTTCCCATTCCCTTCTCCAAGGGATCTTCCTGACCCAGGGATGGAACCTGGGCCTCCTGAACTGCAGGCAGAATCTTTACCGTTTGAGTCACCAGGCTTCCCTGGTGACTCAGGCACATTTGATTTATGAATAATTGGACTTATGCACAATTACTGACAGTCCCTAGTTTATATTTTGGACCTTACCTTAATCTAAACTGAAATATTAATATACTATATAAAATTCAGACAACCTCACTATATTTATTATCATTTATTTCCTTCTCTTTTCTTTTATCAGTGCTTTCATAGAGTTTATTTCTTTTATCTAGACTTTCCTTCTTTTTAATCCAATCAATCAAAGGGATGACTTACATATACTGCCTCTTTTGAGGCTTCCCTGGTGGCTCAGAGGTTAAAGCTTCTGCCTGAAATGCGGGAGACCTGGGTTCGATCCCTGGGTCGGGAAGATCCCCTGGAGAAGGAAATGGCACCCCACTCCAGTATTCTTGCCTGGAGAATCACATGGACGGAGGAGCTTGATGGGCTACAGTCCACTGGGTCGCAAAGAGTCAGATACGACTGAGTGACTTCATTTCTCACTTCTCAGAAGCCAAATAGTTTGACATACTTTTATCCTCCTATTTCATCCTGACTTCCCAGAACACTTTTGGAGCTCTTACTTAACTCTATTCTGTATTATGTAATTAATTCTACTATGTAGCTATGTTTCTATTAATTTATCTCTTTCATTTTACTGCAATATCTCTCCAAGAAGATAATTTTGGATTATTTGTCATAAATTAAGAAATACTTCACTTTGGATTATTGGTGCCAGTAGATTGGACGATGTGAGGAAAATTCTAGTCATGCAACTGTGGTCAAGGGAGCAAGATTTCTAACTACCTCCTATCTGAACATGTACACTGAAGACATGAATCATAATTCCAGTTGACTTCAGCCCTTGAGAGGGAGATTGGCAAATTAACAGAAGGCCTTAGTCATGGAATGGTCAATGGGTTTTTAGAGGTTATCTGAATGGTTGTATTCCACTAGCATCTGGGCCAAACAGTAGCTGTGAGAACAAGTCTAACAAAGAAAAAAACAACAACTCAGAAATGAAGCTATAACCCATTTATCAGAACTGATAATTAAAATCATTATTATATTAGTAACTAGAGTAATTCAATACTGATCACAGAGCTCTGTAAAATTCTCTCTTTGGTTCCATACAGTGAGGCAAGGCTAGATCCCCAAGATACAGTTCTTATGGAAGAATTGAAAAGTGGTCTTTTCATGTTCATGAAAACATTCCTTTCTATGTATCCCTTGGCAATTGAAAGGAATATTTCTATCAAATTAATAATTAATGAACTTAGAATAAAAATGGTTCCACCATCAAGACTACTAGTAGGGAAAAAGAATGTTCGCCAAAGAAACAAGTGAAAAGACACATACTGTTAACAATGATATATATTTTGATCATTTCAGATTGCATCATCTTACATGGAAGATATTTTCTTCCTTTATCCCTCCTTCCTTTTCTTTCTTTCTTTCTTCCTTGGTTCTTTATTCATTTTTTCCTTTCTTTCCTTCTTGCAAGTTTGTCACTTAACAACCAAAAATACATAGAATATTTGAGTGCAAATTATGTGTAATCAATATTAAAAATATAGCATTGATCATAAGAGCAGTCTAAGAGATTAAAAGTAATTGAGTTTCATTGCACATTTTTTGAACATGTTACAGATATCTGTGTGGGCACTGTGGGCCATCTGTGTGGAAATTTCTTGTAGACATTTTCAACAGTTCTTACTTCTTTCAGTATGTAATATAAAGTGACAGGACAAGTTTCTCACCAATAAGGTCACTCACATTGAAGATATCATAAAAAAAAAGAAAAGAAAAGAAAAACTCAATTTTGTTTAACAGGGTAATGTGAAACAATGACAACAGAAAACTAAACAGTGGGCCAACTGATAATGAGATGAAGAAGGGTGTTAGAGAGTGCTACAGACAAAAGTGACACTTCGAGAGCATGTAGAAGCCCAACTTCAAAGTATTAACTTTCTGAAAGGAATGAACCCCATATGCCATCCCATTATAAGGCCTCCAAAAATGAGGAAACTGTTTATCAACAAAGTCATATTGCAGTCCACAAGGTGAAGAAGTGAGGAATTGAAGCTGCCAACTGTGACAAGAGATAACATATCTAACTTTTAATCACAGTTCTATACATGGATATTTGCAGTGCCAGTAAAGTGATTTACTCAGTGTCTTCTATAGAAAGATCTTTTTTTTTTTAAATTCACCATGACATGGAATCACTTTCAACTGAAACAAATTGATATTTTAGGCTTAATTATTATTATCATCTCTATTGGCCATTAGACAAGCCATCAAGAACACTTGAAGCATCTAAAGTCACTAAAATCAAGAAAATATTTTGTTATGAGCATAATATAGAAATATAAGACTAAAAACTTAACTCCATTAACAATTCATAGTAAACATGAAATTTAAGATGACTGGAAACAAATATTTTTAATGCCACAAACAACAAATCCCTAATATAGCTGTAACCATATTTCTTTCTCAGAAAAAAAAAAAAAATTACCTGATACAGTCTTTCTTATCTACCACTTCACTTTTTCTTGGATTTAATCAGATAAAATTATTAACAGCTAACATTACTGAATACTTTGCATGTATTAGCTATTTACTCATTTAACCTCCATAAAAATTATAGAAGGTAAGAATGATTATTCTCCCATTTTACTGTCAAGTATATAGGCATTACATAATTTTCAAGGGCCAAACATACATGTAGCTACCTACAAACCCAGGAATTCTGATTCCAGCATTGACAAATATATCCAATACATTCCTCTAGATTCTCTGTTGGATGAGATGGAAAACACAATGGTTTATTTTTCAGACACATTATCTACCATTAAAAACATGTGGTAATAGCTAGGCCAACATCCTTTAATGTGATGCTTTATGGTAAGATATGAAAAATAAATTGACTTGAAATAAAAATCTAATTTAAAAATATGCATTGGCAGTTGATTATTAAAAACATTTGGTTACATCTCACTTTTTATCATAGAGAAGGAGGAAAAGATCATTTTCAAGGAAAAGAAAATGAATATAAATAGTTGTCAGAAACCCAGTTATTTCTCTGTGATGACCTAATTTATTCTTCTCTCTGCATATATGTTTTCTTGACTTCACAAACCACACAGTATTCAGAAGATGACACATCCAGAGCCCCAAATTTACATCGAAGTCATTTAGTCTCAAGCTAGAATAGTCTGTATTCAATTCTCAATCATAAGAGCAAAAATTCTCTTGTCCTCTGTCTGATTTTACTCTTATCCAAGCAACTGTGGCCAAAGAATTGAGTCATGCGTAATACACAAACAATTGTGGTTTATTTCCTGAAACTGGAAAATAGGCCACTTGCTGTCTATAATAAAATGGAAATAGTTCTAGATAATGATGGACATGAGTCACTATCTTGAGTAGAAGAGTAAAAGGCATCAATACTATTTTTTCCAGATGCTTTTTTCCATCTTAGGTAGGTATTGAAGGAAATGGCAATCCACTTCAGTACTATTGCCTGGAAAATCTCATGGACAGAGGAGCCTGGTAGGCTACAGTCCATGGGGTCGCAAAGAGTCGGACACGACTGAGCGACTTCACGTTCACGTTTCACGTCCCTTGTAGAATCAAGTATCAAGTATTGGGTATAATTTTAGATCAGCCCATAAAATTTCTTTGTCTGTATCTTACATATGCAAAAATAGTGATATAACTTTAGAAAAGAAGAAGAAATTTAGCTTTAACAAAGGGCTTCCCTGGTAGCTCAGCTGGTGAAGAATCTGTCTACAATGCAGGAGACCTGGGTAGTTCACGTTTCACGTTCCTTGTAGAATCAAGTATCAAGTATTGGGTATAATTTTAGATCAGCCCATAAAATTTCTTTGTCTGTATCTTACATATGCAAAAATAGTGATATAACTTTAGAAAAGAAGAAGAAATTTAGCTTTAACAAAGGGCTTCCCTGGTAGCTCAGCTGGTGAAGAATCTGTCTACAATGCAGGAGACCTGGGTTCAATCCCTGGGTTGGGAAGATCCCCTGGAGAAGGGAACAGCTATCAAATCAGGTATTCTGACCTGGAGAATTTTCATGGATTGTGTCGTCCATGGGATTGCAAAGAGTTGAACATGACTTTCACTTTCACATGTGGTATTATAGATTGATGTTTCTAAATCCAATCATTTTGTATATTTTTTTTCCCCCCTGTTTCCTACCCTTGAATGTGCTTTGTTCTCTTTATTTTAGTAGCCTGTGATCTTGGTTTAAGGAAGATAGTATTAACTCTCTTTTAAGAAGCTGAAAATGATTTTCACTCATTTATTCAGAGCTGTGAATGGCATGAACCACCTGTGTCTCAATAGCATTAGAAAGGCAAGGGAAACAGGAATAACTTTGAAAGAAAGGATGCAAAACACAGGGTACTGTATTTGCATACTTCATTCAGTCTATATTTATTTTATGTTTTAACCTCTTTATTTCTGTGGTTTGGAAGCACACATACATTTGAGGCATCTTGGTATCAATCTGCCTGTTAGTCCAAAAATGTGAAAACACTTTGGCTGGATGCCTAGCAATCAAATATAGAAAAAAAGAACTATTTCAGGAGTGAATTGAATGTGATCTTTGAGGGGGAACTCATAGATATTGAAGGATCTTGATATTAATATTTCTCTCTTTCAGTTAACAGCCTTGTTTCCCACATCCTTGCCCTCATTCTCACCCAGTTCAGCACAAGAAATAGGTTGTGCACTTTGGAGAAGAGAGTACACTGAGAGTAAGAAAAGGTGTTAGTTCAGCTGACAATATAAATAAGATGGTGGAACTGCAGAAATAAATTAATGTCCTTGGAAGATGCATATGGAGTATGGTATACAAACTCTTAAATGCTCTATCATGAAGAAAGATAGAATTGAACATTCTCCCTAGGTCAAGCCTTGTGGCTGAAGTGCAGCTTTTGGTTCAGTTACTTGTGTATCAGAATGAACCAAGCCATCTGTGAAATAAAATGAAAACAGAACTGTAGATGTGAAGTGATGCTCATCTGATACTCTAATAACCACTTATATCAGAGACAAAACTAGTTCCCTGAGGAGAGAAACATTACATGAGTCGTTGAATATAAATTCTGAAAAAAGTAATATGCACTTTATTGCAAAGGGCTCTTGTAATCTTGAGAGGCTGAAGCTTACTCTAATTTTCATCTTCTATTCCTCACTTTAGGAATTTAATTGAAAAATATCAAGAAATGAAAAAAAGTCAGTTAGATAAACACAAATGAATGGCAAATAAATTATGAAAATCAAATCAATCATAGCCAAGATGCAAAGTCATATGCAAGAATTAAAGTCACATAACAGATATAATTTACCATGGTTAGAAAACATCTTAATTAAACATATTGTGGCAGAAAGTTAGAAATTTGTTTGTTTGATTTTTTTTGTAATAAAAGTGTGTGTAGGTTTACAAGCATAATATATAATACTTTTTTAAATTTGATAGAAGATGGGAGTAATATTCATACAGTTCTGATTATAATTTTTCATCTAAATCATAATTGCTAAAATTCTTCATCTTAATTTAGTTCAGGTCTAATAACATGCATTGATTCTCTAGGGATGAATGGCACCAGGTAATAAGTGTCTGGGTCCAGTGATAGGTAGAGATAGAGATTGTATGTAACACAACAAAAAAACGTATTAGAATCTCTAACCTCCAAGCCCTTAAAAATAACTGATTATGAATGTAAGTGTGCATGTGGGGTGACCCATAGATAGACAAGTTAAGAATAATAGATAAATAGCTAAAATAGATGGTATGATTTTTTTTTAAGTCCAAAGAAAATCATCAATTAAACTGAATTTTAAACTGGAAACTGTACAGAACAACTTTGGTTCCACATTCACCCACTTCAACTCACCTTTTTCAGTTTGTTTTATTACCTACATACAATTGTAATTCATTTCAGTTTTACATCTTCTGATGAGAAATGCATTGGGAACTCAAAGGCAGAGAGGTTATATTCTGTAATGAGAATTTTAGAAAATATATCATAATGATGCAGTATTTAAAAAGTACTTTGAAGTAAGGTTATTTGGGTGTACGTTTAAAACAACTTAAAAACAAACCTTGAAAACATGTCTAATTAGCAAGTATGACTTTAAGAATACCAGAAACAAAACACAAAATCTTCCAAGAAATATAACTGAAGTCAACATTGAATATATACTAGAACTGGAATGCATGCTGGATGATTTAATGAAGTTTATTGTAAACCTTGAAACAATCACTGAAATATTAAAACACAGCTGTTTATCTAAAATACAAAAACATTTTTAAAGGCCATAAAAATTGATCCATAGAAAGCAGAAAAAAAATAAGATAAAGAGGACAGATGGGACTAAAAGAAAGCAAATAGCAATACAATATGTTTTAAACCTAACTCTATTGTTAATTGGGGGTTCCCCTGGTAGCTCAGTTGGTAAAGATTCTCGTGGTATTGTTATGTTAAATATAAACATAAACAATCAAATTAAAATTAGAGATTATAAAAATTGCATTAAAATACACAAATACATACTGTGTACAAAACCATATTTTCATTTTAAAGTAATTGGAAGGCTGATAGTTAAAGATGTAAGAATATATACCATTAAAGAAATCATTAGAAGCAGATTGCGGGATTCCCCTAGTGGTCTTGAGGTTAAGACTTTGCCTTATAATGCAAGAGATATGGGTTCAATCCCTGGGCAAGGAGCTAAGATGCCACATGACTTGTGGCCCCAAAACCAAAACATGAAACAGAAGCAGTAGTATAAGAAATTCAATAAAGTCTTAAAAGTAACAATCCACATTAAAAAATCATTAAGAAAAAAAGCAGACTAGAATGGTTAATAATAAGTAGACTTCAAAATATGGAATATGGATAGCTAACGATTATGGATATTCCTTAATGATAGTGTGTCTTAATTGTTCATGAAAATAGAAAAATTCTAAATGAAACACATGATAACAACTTTGAAAATGTAAATAGGATATTGATAAAACTGAAAGAAAAAATATAGAAATCCATAATGATTATCATAGAGTCAGATTTCAAAACTCCCTCCCCAATAATTGATAGAACAGGTAGTCAGTAAGACAGTTACAAAAGAGTGGAATAACACCATTAATCTACCATAATATGACCCAATATACCATATAACCATTGAATACATATACACCTTTTTTTTTTTTTTTAATGGCATGGAACATTTACCAAGGTAGATCTTAATCTGGGCCATATACCAAGCCTCTTATTTTAAAATATTGAGTTTTCATCATATGTTTTCAAATAACAATGGAATTAAGCTAGAATTTGATAACAGAAAAAAAATCTGGAAAATGTCCAAAGAGTTGGAAATGAAATAACACATTTGTAAACTAAGGATCAAAGAACAAATCAGAAGAAAAAAAAATAGAGATTATTTGTGACTGAATGAAAATCCAACATACAAAATTTTGTGACATGTGCTAAAGAAGTGTTTAAAACTTTATATGCAATCCTATGATTACCTAGTGGGCAATTGAAACATAAATAAATAAGCACACTGCAAGTAACCTGAGTAATAATCACCCATTCCTGACCATTTTACTTCACTAATCTCTAACATGTCGATGTTCACACTTTCCATCTCTTGTTTGACTACCAAATTGCCTTGATTCATGGGCCTAACAGTCCAGGTTCCTGTGCAGTTTTGTTCTTTACAGCATCGGAGTTTATCTCCATCACTAGTCACATACACAGCTGGGTGCTGTTTTTGCTTTGACACTGTCTCTTCATTCTATCTTGAGTTAGTTCTTCATTGACCCCCAGTAGTATATTGGGCACCTGCCAACTTGGGGAGTTCATCTTTCAGTGTCCTATCCTTTTTGCCTTACAAGAAATGGAGTAGTCATCATAGTCAACAGAGTCTGAATAGCAGTACATGGATGCAATCTCAAAAATGACAGAATGGTCTCTGTTCATTTCCAAGACAAACCATTCAATATCATAGTAATCCAAGTCTCTGCTCCTACCAGTAATGCTGAAGAAACTGAAGATGAATGGTTCTATGAAGAACAACAAAGACTTCTAGAACTAACACCCCAAAATATATCCTTTTCATTATTCCAGTCTAGGGGACTGGAATGCAAAAGTAGGAAGTCAAGAGATACCTGTAGGAACAGGCAAATTTGCCTTTTGAGTACAGAATGAAGCAAGGCAAAGACTAACAGAGTTCTGCCAAGAGAATGCACTGGTCATAGCAAACACCCTCTTCCAACAACACAAGAGAAAACTCTACTCATGGACATCACCAGATGGTCAATACAGAAATCAGATTGATTATATACTTTCCAGCCAAAGATGGAAAAGCTCTATACAGTCAGCAAAAACAAGACCGGGAGCTGACTGTGGCTCAGATTATGAACTCCTTACTGCCAAATGCAGACTTAATTTGAAGAAAGTAGGATAAACCACTGGATCATTCAAGTATGACCTAAATCAAATCCCTTATGACTATACATTGGAAGTGACAAAGAGATTTAAGGGACTAGATCTGACAGACAGAGTTCCTGAAGAACTATGGACAGAGGTTCATGATATTGTACAGGAATCAGTGATCAAGACAATCCCAAAGAAAAAGAAATGCAAAAAGGCAAAAAGGTTGTCTGAGGAGGCCTTATAAACAGCTATGAAAAAAAAAAAAAAAAAACAGGAGGAACAGGCAAAGGAGAAAAGGAAAGATATACCCATTTGAATGCAGAATTCCAAAGAATACCAAGGAGAGATAAGAAAGCTTTCCTCAGTAATCAGTGCAAAGAAATAGAAGAAAACAATAGAATAGGAAAGACTAGAGATCTCATCAAGAAAATTAGAGATATCAAGGGAACATTTCATGCAAAGATGGGCACTATAAGAACAGAGATGGTATGAACCTAACAAAAACAGTAGATATTAAGAAGAGGTGGCAAGAATACACAGAAGAACTATACAGAAACAATCTTCACAACCCAGATAATAACGATGGTGTGATCACTCATCTACAGCCAGATATTCTGGAATGTGAAATCAAGTGGGCCTTAGGAAGTATCACTACAAACACAGCTTATGGAGGTGATGGAATTCCAGTTGAGCTATTTCAAATTCTAAAAGATGAATAAGCAAGAGAGTTCCAGAAAAACATCTACTTTTGTTTTATTGACTATGCCAAAGCCTTTGACTGTGTGGCTCACAACAAATTGTGGAAAATTTTGAAAGAGATGGGAATACCAGACCACCTGATCTGCCTCTTGAGAAATCTGTATGCAGGCCAGGAAGCAACAGTTAGAACTGGACATGGAACAACAGACTGGTTCCAAATATGAAAAGGAGTACGTCAAGGCTGTATATTGTCAAGGCTTCTTATTTAACTTATATGCAGAGTACATCATGAGAAATGCTGGATTGGAAGAAGCACAAGCTGTAATCAAGATTGTCAGGAGAAATGTCAATAACCTCAGATATGCAGATGACACCACCCTTGTGAAGTAAAGTGAAAAAGATCTAAAGAGCCGCTTGGTTAATGTGAAAGAGGAGAGTGAAAAAGTTGGCTTAAAACTCAACATGCAGAAAAACTAAGATCATGGCATCTAGTCTCATCACTTCATGGCAAATAGATAGGGAAACAGTGACAGACTTTATTTTCTTGGGCTCCAAAATCAGTGCAGATGGTGACTGCAGCCTTTAAATTAAAAGATGCTTGCTCCTTGGAAGAAAAGTAATGATCAACCTAGATAGCATATTAAAAATCACAGACATTACTTTGCCAACAAAGGTCTGTCTAGTCAAAGCTATGGGTTTTCCAGTAGTCAAGTATGGATTTGAAAGGTGGGCTATAAGGAAAGCTGAGCCCAAAGAACTGATGCTTTTGAACTGTGGTGTTGAACAAGACACTTGAGAGTCCCTTGGACTTCAGGCAAATCCAACCAGTCCATCCTAAAGGAAATTAGTCCTGAATATTCATTGGAAGGACTAATGCTGACAATGAAACTCCAATACTTTGTCCACCTTATGTGAAGAACTGACTTATTGGAAAAGACCCTGATGCTGGGAAAGTTTGAAGGTGGGAGAAGGGGATGACAGAAGATGAGATGGTTGGATGGCATCACCAACTCAATGGACATGAGTTTGAGTAAACTCTGGGAGTTGGTGATGGACAGGGAGGCCTGCCGTGTTTCAGTCCATAGCGTCCCAAAGAGTCGGACATGACCGGATGACTGAACTGACTGACTGACTGACTAATTTTCAAGATCCACTCTCTTAACTCCTTTCAAATATGCAATATGTTTGGGTTCAGTGCTGATGGAGTCCCTTTACTTTATCAGGTATACTTTATCCCTTTGTAGTATCTCAGATTTGAGGAAATGTCTGCTGGTGGAAGTTAAAAATTTTGAGCAAAGCTAACCTATTTGATAAAGGGTGATTTACTGAATGATATATGAGATTTTACCAATATCAGTTAGAAAGAATTATTCTCAGAGGTGGTGCTAGTGATAAAGAACCCTCCTGCCAATGCAGGAGACATAAGAGATGTAGGTTTGATACTTGGGTTGGTAAAATGCCTTGGAGAAGGAAATGGCAGACCCAATATCCTTGCTGGAGAATCCCATGGACAGAGGAGCCTGGCAGGCTACCATACATGAGGTACCAAGGAGTCAGGTATGACTTAGTGACTGAGCACACACATGCGCACACACACACACAAATGAACACAGACACTCATACACTTAGCACTTACAACACACAGAGAAAGAGACCTAGGGAGAGAAATAAAAGAGCAAGATTAGAGGTCACTTCAGTCATGTCCTACTCTGTGTGATGCTATGGACTGTAATCAGCCAGGCTCCTCTGTCCATGGGATTCTCCAGGCAAGAATACTGAAGCAGTTTGCCATACCCTTCTCCAGTAGAAAACTGAAGGTAATAGTCACTATCCTGTGCTCAGTGCTGGATTAGGGATCTACCTTTGTGTCTTTCTCAATTCTCACAACAATCTTATTGAAGTAGAGGGTATTAACGAGTAGATGATATGATAGAAAGGTTTTATTTTGAGGAGTCGATCCAGGAATTTAGGTGATGAGCAGAAAAAAATAAATGATTGTCCATGGCACAGACGGATAGATCACAGTAAACCAAAAGAAACTCTAATCTTTTCCCACTGAATCTCAGTAAAAGTATAGTCTTAAATGGAAATGGAAACATATTTGTAATTAAATTATATAGGTATTGAATTCAGTTGAAATGTTTTATTTCTAAGTAAACCCAGAATTAATTATTAGTTTGTTATTCTGCAGAAGGAGGAGACATGTAGGAAGATGGGTATTGGTATTTTAACACAAACTTTTAAAAAAACAAACAAAAAATGTATAGAGAAGTAGGAAGGTACTAAATATATTATCAGATTCATGTTTCAGGGCTGGTGATAGTCAAAACTGTGATATGACTAAAATTAAATTTACTCTTCTAAACCTTGTCTCTGTAAACATTTTACAGATTTTTTTTTTAATGGGCCCTTTCCTCAGGTATTTTTAAAATTCCCTTTTGAAGTACTTTTCAGTAATTAAAATAATAATTCACACTCCATTATATTTTTATCAAATACTCTGTCAATTTAAGATTTATATTAAGTTAGATAGGGAGAGATTTTGCCTCCATTAATGAAATATGCAGTTACAACAAAAAAGTTGGCTAGGTTTGACTGTAATGACTCTAAAAATCTGCATTTTGATGTCAATTATGTCATTCTCATGATGTCTAGCCAAAATTAATTCATATATTTTCAGTTTAAAATCTCTGCTTAACTCATTGTTCTTCAGTTCTTACTGAATTTCTCTGCATTCCTCTTCTATCTTTCTCGAAATTCTTTTAGAGGTGTGAACCTAAGATGTTCCCTTTACCAATGCACCTCTTTACCAATTTTGAACCAATTCATTGTGCCATCCCTAGTTCTAACTGTTGCTTCTTGACCAGCATACGGGTTTCTCAGGAGACAGGTAAGATATTCTGGTATTCCCATCTCTTTAAGAATTTTCCACAGTTTGTTGTTATCCATAAAGTCAAAGACTTTAGTGTAGTCAATGAAGCAGAAGTGTGTGAGACTTGGTGTTATCTCTCTAGTAAGCAGTCAAGGGTTGTGTTTAGAGATGGCTATGCTCTCATGATGACTTTATGCAATCTATCTGTTGATGGATGGGGCTATGGTCCCATCTTGTTGGTTGCTTTTGGCCTGAGATGTCTCAGCACTGAAGGATGTAGGCTTTTGGGTAGGGCTAGGTCTCCATGCTAAAATTGTGACCTCAGGGAGAGCTCATACTCATGAATATTCCCTGGGGGTTCTGCCACCAGTATCTTTGCTCTTAATGAGCCACAGCCAACCCCTATATCTCCTGGAGACCCTACAATACATGCAGGTAGGTCTGGCCCAGGCTACTATGAAGTCACTGCTTTGGCCTGGGTCTGAACTTGTATGCACCTTCCAAGAGTAGAGTATCTGTTCCCCCCAGCTCTGTGGAACTCCTACACTTAAGCCCTAATGGCCTTCAAAGTCAAATGCTCCAGGCTGAGGAGACTGAAGTGATGCTCAGAAAATGCAATCCTATGGAAGAACCTCTGTGATATAATTATTTTCCAGTTTGTGAGTTGCTTACTTTAAAGGTATGGGATTTGATGATACTGTGAAATTATTAGAACCATGTGACACGCATCTTGGACACAAAGCACGCATCCCAACCTTGTGTTATATTATTGCTACTTCATACTCCCTTATTTTGTAAAACAGTTGAGCTTGGACAATGTTCAAGGGCATTTGCTTGAAGCTCTAATGTTATTTACATTAGAAATGTCTTCATAGAATCAAATCATTTCTAATTCAATTTCATGTTCTACTTTTAAACTATTATTACAGTTAAAACATCAAATAGGAAAAGGAGTACGTCAAGGCTGTATATTGTCACCCTGCTTATTTAACTTATATTCAGAGTACATCATGAGAAATGCTGGGCTGGAGAAAAAAAGCTGGAATCAAGATTGCCAGGAGAAATATCAGTAACCTCAGATACGCAGATGACACCACCTTTATGGAAAAAAGTGAAGAGGAACTCAAGAGCTGCTTGATGAAGGTGAAAGAGGAGAGTGAAAAAGTTGGCTTAAGTCTAAACATTCAGAAAATTAAGATCATGGCATCTGGTCCCATCACTTCATGGCAAATATAGGGAGAAACAGTGGAAACAGTGGCTGGCTTTATTTTTGGGGTTCCAAAATCATGGCAGATGGTGATTGTAGCCATGAAACTAAAATATGTTTATACCTTGGAAGGAAAGTTATGACCAGTTTAGACAGCATTATAAAAAGCAGAGACATTACTTTGCCAGCAAATTTCTGTCTAGTCAAGGCTATAGTTTTTCCAGTGGTCATTTATGGATGTGAGAGTTGGACTATAAAGAAAGCTGGCACAGAAGATACTTTTGAACTGTGGTGTTGGAGAAGACTCTTGAGTCCCTTGGACAGCAAGGAGATCAAACTAGTCCACCCTAAAGGAGATCAGTCCTGGGTGTTCATTGGAAGGACTGATATTGAAACTCCAATACTTTGGCCATCTCACGTGAAGAACTGACTCATTGGAAAAGACCCAGATGCTGGGAAAGATTGAGGGCAGGAGGAGAAGGAGATGACAAAGGATGAGATGGTTGGATGGCATCACCGACTCAATGGCCATGGGTTTGGGTGGACTCTGGGAGTTGGTGATGGACAGGGAGGCCTGGCGTCTGTCTCTTATACACATCTNGACCCAGATGCTGGGAAAGATTGAGGGCAGGAGGAGAAGGAGATGACAAAGGATGAGATGGTTGGATGGCATCACCGACTCAATGGCCATGGGTTTGGGTGGACTCTGGGAGTTGGTGATGGACAGGGAGGCCTGGCGTGCTGCAGTTCATGGGGTCGCAAAGAGTTGGACACGACTGAGCAACTGAATTGAACTGAACTGAATCATAAACTTATAAAAAATGCATGACTTTAAAAATGACACACTTGCCATTTATCTTGAATAATTAGGAAGCAACAAAGTGTGTGAAAATATTTTTGTCAGATAGAAAGTAAATTGGTACAGTATTCAGGGAAAGACAGTTATGATCCAGAAAGACTAGAAAACTTAAGTCTACTAATTTCAGCTAAATGGACCGTAAGCTAATAACCTTGACAGAAGAAAATTATTTATGGTTACAATAATATCCATGAACCCAAAGCCTAATGTATGGGTGAAAAGATAGCAGAAATTCTTTTGGAGCAATTGCATTTAAACAAGAGCATTCCTTATGTGATTCTGGACATGACTAGAACATGTTGTAAAATACTGGTTGGCATGTAGCCACTCAACAGCATAATTACCCTTGAGGGAGCAGAGCACAGAGTATATCAGAATCAATGATGTTATTTGAGAGAAAAGTTTGAGGAAATTGGGCTTATTCATTTTAATAAAGAAGCATTAACCTTTCATGACCTTATTGAAGTTACAGAATTCTGAAAGCAATAAATAAAATTGATCCTAATAAATTCTTCTGTCTACTCTAAAAATCAATATGAAGAGAAAATGACCTCAAAATTGGGAAACTGGGGCCAGAAATGAAATTGAGGTATAGGCATTTCATTCACGGCATGGGATAAATGGCTACTAAGGTAATCAGAGCAGGGCAGCAGTGTGTGAGTATGTGAGTGAAATGCAGAAGGATGGGAGAGACAGAGGACTTTGAAAGAATAGAATGCAATAGCTTATAACTGTCAGGATATACCGTGTTAAATATTTATGTTAATATCTGGATGTAATCAAATTAATAAAAAAAGGACTTCAGTTGTTACAGTAACTTCCTGGCTTCTCTCTAAAGCAAGTCTCTCAGCAGTTTTCTTTGAAAACTGATGGTGAAAACATCACTTTCATCACTTCTCTCTTTAAATGGTACACTACTACCAGCATAATTAAATTGAAACTCTTTATCTGGCCATTCAAACATTCTAGATCTGACCACAATGTGCCTTTCTAGAGTTACTTCTTTAGTTTCTCTACTGAAGTGCATAGCAAGATTCATATTTTAAAACACTGGTCTCCAGAGAGACTTCAGAAAAAAAAAAAAAAGGATGAAAACAAATTTGCAAATTTCTACAAAGTAAATAAATCTTCAATATGAAAGTAAAGCATATATAATACTTCATATTTATTTGACAGGAGCCTTTTTTTTTTTTCTTTGAGTGAGGGTAGAGTGGGAACATATCCATGAATTAGTATTCTTTGGAACAATTTTTATAATTATAACTTTGGATAGAAGCCTAGATCAATATTTACTAATCTATTTTAGTGTCACAGAGCCAAGAATAAATTGCAGGAAAGAAAGTTCTGGGCTTCACTTTGAGAGAAGTAATTCTTAGGTAGGTTGAAAAGGAGTCCAGAGCCTTCAAGGAGGAAGGGGTCTGGGGCCCTCAAGAAGGAGAAAGGGGTTTGGAGCTCTCAAGAAGAAAAGCACAAATTTTTTTTTTTTTTTCTAAATTTCATTGTCTTCGTCACATATTTTCTTTAAGCCCAGAGCTAATGGATTACACAACAAATCTCATCTTGCTCAAGGGAATGTTGTTCCTTAAGCTCTGTAGTAATGATTATATAATAATAGTGTAACTTGTTCAAGAATATGTTTCTCCTTCTTAGCAAGAACCTTCTGATTAATCTTGTTATCTTAAGATGTATGTTGTGGCAGTGGGTCTGGTAACAGTATATAAGGCTTTGATAAGACTAGCAGATGGGGCACTCTCCATCCCCCTTCTGATGTCTATGCCAGAAGCTTTCTCTGTCCCTTTTATTACTTTGATAAAATTCTGCCTCACAAAAGTTCTTGAGTGATCAAGTCTGGTCCCTGTTCCCGAAGCTAAATCTCCTTCTTCAGAGATCATGAATCTGACTATAAACTGTCAACTTCATCCTCCCAAATTCACATACTTTAATTTCGACACAAAGTAGGGGAGTTCAAAGGCTTCCTCTGACAATATCCAATTTCACAATTCCTATGTTTTATTATGATGCTTATGCATAGAAAATGAATATTATTGTATTCTAATCAATTTTTATTTTAAATTACTTGCCAACATTAAAGATACTTAAATGAAAATAAGTACATTACTACAATTAATTTTCTTCACAATGAGTTTAAATAAAATTTAAATTGTTTATGAAATATCAATTTTAAGCAGATTTTATATTATGATTAAAAAAAACCCTACAGAATTATTTGGCAAGTTTTGCCTAAAGAATGCTAGAATATCTTAATTAGAGGAAATATTATTCAACGTAGGTGCCTATTTTAAAATATGTTCTACTTTTCCTAGTATTCTTCCAGTCTTCAGGTTGAGTGTCTCTTAACTGTACTCTTGACTGGTATAAGAATTTTGGAAATATATGGATTCTCTAGAAGCATTTCATTTTCATCTAAATAAATGTTGGTTTTTTTAATCACAATGGAAACAGTGAGAGACTTTATTTTGGGGGGCTCCAAAATCACTGCAGATGGTGACTGCAACCATGAAATTAAAAGATGCTTGCTCCTTGGAAAGAAACTTATGACTAACCTAGAAAGTATATTACAAAGCAGAGACATTTCTTTACTAACAAAGTTCATCTAGTTAAATCTATGGTTTTCCTAGTAGTCATATACTGATGTGAGAGTTGGACTGTAAAGAAAGCTGAGCACCAAAGAACTGATGCTTTTGAAGTGTGGTGTTGGAGAAGACTCTTGAGAGTCCTGTGGACTGCAAGGAGATCCAACCAGTCCATCCTAAAGGAAATCAGTCATGAATATTCATTGGAAAGACTGATGCCGAAGCTGAAACTCCAATACTTTGGCTACCTGATGCGAAGAACTGACTCATTTGAAAAGACCCTGATGCTGAGGAAGATTGAAGGCAGGAGGAGAAGGGGGCGACAGAGGATGAGACAGTTGGATGGCATCACCAACTCAATGGGCATAAGTTTGAGTAAACTCCAGGAGTTGGTGATGGACAGGGAGGCCTGGTGTGCTACAGTCCATAGGGTAGCAAAGAGTCAGACACGACTGAGCAGCTGAACTGAACTGAACTGAAATATTGGTTTTTAAAAGATAGAAGCCATTAACCTTATATGGAGGAAAAAGATTTAACATTTTGAATTTTTATTGATTTCGAGAGCATTTCTTTTAATATCCATCCTTCTGAAAGCTTTTTAATATTGTTACTGCTTCAGAAGTAATCAACATTTATAAGTGTTTGGTAAATCTGTTTATGATTTTCTTCAAAATCTATTGTCAGTAGGTTAAAAATCAAGTTTATAGTCAGATTTTCACAGTCCCTAGAGAAAATTATATAGGGCTTTTCAATGCAACTGAGAATATCTTGGAATACTAAATATATGAATATAATTACCTTGTATAGATTTGTTTCTACATAACAGAGTGAGTATTTTTTATAACCTATAGAAATTTTTCTTAGTTTATAGAATGTTAGGAAAAGGCAGAGGGACCGAGATCAAATTGCCATTATCTGTTGACTCATAGGAAAAGCAAGGGAAGGGAATTCCAGAATAACATTTACATCTGCATCATTGACTATGGTAAGACTTTGACTGTGTGGATCACAACAAACTGGGAAAAATTCTTAAAAAGTTGGGAATACCAGACTACCTTACCTGCCTCCTGAGAATCTTGTATGCAGATAGAGAAGCAACAGTTAGAACTGGACATTGGACAGGGAAAAACCCACTGGTTGTTCGTGTACACCCATGGCAGATTCATGTCAATGTATGCCAAAACCAATAGAGTATTGTAAAGTAAAATTAAAAAAAAAAAAAAAAAGAATGAGAGAGGACACATTAAAGAAATTAAAAAAAAAAAAAAAAGAAAATTGGGAAAGGAGTACAGTCAAGGCTGTATACTGTCAACCTGTAAGCTAAGTTGCTCAGTTGTGTCCAACTCTCTGTGACCCTATGGATTGTAGCCTCCAGGCTCCTCTGCCCTTAAGACTTTCCAAGCAAGAATACTGGGCTAGGTTGCCATGACGTTCTCTAGGGAATCTTCCTGACCCAGGGATCAAACCTGCATCTCTTATGTCTCCTGCCAGAGAATTGATTGTTTGACCTTAATGATAAAAGCAACGATTCCTTAAACTGAGCACTTAGTTTCAGGACAACCCCATATTTACTCTGCATTTTTAAATTTTGATAAAGAAGCCCACTTACCAGGCCATCATAATTGGGCCTGATCAAGGAAAAATAGCAAGTTGATATATACATAAATGTTATTAGAAGCAACCAGGGCAGGCAACTGAATTAAAAGGCAGCTGAATATGGAAAAGGCTAACTGGCATAGACAGAGGTCAACAGACTTCAAGTTCCACCTTTTATAATCCAATTTTATATAAAACAAATTAAAAAAATGTATTTTGTGGTTACTCCAGGAAATAAATCCACTTCCCAAATGATTTTGGTCTCCTATACTATAGAAAAGATCATTCTTGATGAGAAGAATTTGGATGATTGGGTGCAATTTCACAATGCCATCTGTCTTATACACTCCTCTTCCTATAGTTCAAAGAGCCAGTATTATGAATATCTCTAAAGTTTTATGTCTTTCTGGACTCATCTCTTTCTCTTGACCAATTCAAACTTTACTGTTTTTCTCCTTTGTCTTGTTAATAAAACAGCAATTAATTAAATGCTTCAGATTCAAATATTGCATTTCATTAGTTTGAATAATTTAAATTTAGTTGCAGAAAAGAGTTGGGACTACTTTTACAATAAAACGATATTGGGAGAGTAATAAAACAAAGCCCTATTAGGGTAGTGCAGAAGTGTCAGTTTTATCATCATAGCTCTTCTCACAGACAATGTTTTCTCATTAATTTATTTACTTCTTTTGACTCTGGTTTCCCATAAAACTATAAGGTTCATGACAGTGGAGTTATTTTAAAGCTGGTTGTTGTTGTTTTGTTTTCTTCTGTTATATTTTGCATCTCTATTGCTAGATCAGTGCTTGGACACAAGAAACAATATTGGGGAATAAATAGATTATTGAAAACTGCTTTAAATAACTTATCTGTGAGTCTAGAAAGTGTTTCATATGAATCAACAAGTATAAAAAGAATATAAGAAAAAGTATTAAAAATTTTCAGGTGGAATCCATTTTTATTTAGGATCAATTTTCTACATAATGTTATGTAAAATTATTTTATAGTCAGAATTTGAATGATAGATGAAAATTGTTATAGATGAGGAAGCCAAGGCTCTAATTCTCCCCCTTTTAAAATTGGAATTAATATGTGTTCTAATATAGTTCTGTTAAGTAGTTAGCACAGGAAAAAGGAGTCCAGACTGTCGGTGGGTGGCTAAAAGACAAGCAAGTGAAAAGCCCGTGAAAGTAGAACAAAGGAAGGTCTGAGGACTGGAGTTAGGACCTCAGGTAGAACAAACAGCACTCCTGGCTAGCCCAATTTACATAAGGCAGGCCTAGGGGGAGAAAAAAAAACAACNGAAAGTAGAACAAAGGAAGGTCTGAGGACTGGAGTTAGGACCTCAGGTAGAACAAACAGCACTCCTGGCTCGCCCAGTTTACATAAGGCAGGCCTAGGGGGAGAAAAAAAAAAAAACAACAAAACACACACACACATATAAAAAGAGGAGCCAAAGGGCCAGGGGTCTCTCTCCCACGCATGCTCATTCTCTCTCTCTCTCTCTCTGGCTGTTCTCTTCACGTCTTTTGGGTTGGCATGCCCTTATTTTCTAAATAAAACTAATCCATCTGAGAACTATAACATGGACTGTCCGAGAGCTGTGATGCACCAAGGGCTTTAAAGTCCGTCGCTTCAAATCTTCGTTGTGATGAGACAGAACTGAAGAAATACTTCTGTTGTAAAATAGGCATCCAACAATCAGAAAAGACCCTTGTCTTTGTAGTGGAGTTGAGGGCCTCTTCTTTGTAAAGGATAAATCCCTTCATCACTAAATCATAGGGACCTCCACGGAGGGGCCAAACTGTGGCAGCTGGGGCTGAGAGCAGTAGCTAGGTGTAAATATGTGTATCAGTATTCTAATATTTTGCTAATTGACATAGTAATACCAGTATATCATTTATGTAAATGGTTATATAAAATAAATCACTGTGCTAATTTATTTCTTTAGAATGTTTGCAAAATCTTGAGAAAATAGTATTAAAGTCTTTATTTCAATGATATCATAATAGTAATACTCTTCATATTAAGTACTTGTTGCTAAATGCTTAAAAAGTACTTCAAGGTGTAAATATGTGTATCAGTATTCTAATATTTTGCTAATTGACATAGTAATACCAGTATATCATTTATGTGAATGGTTATATAAAATAAATCACTGTGCTAATTTATTTCTTTAGAATGTTTGCAAAATCTTGAGAAAATAGTATTAAAGTCTTTATTTCAATGATATCATAATAGTAATACTCTTCATATTAAGTACTTGTTGCTAAATGCTTAAAAAGTACTTCACATGCTTGAAATAATGTCTTAGTAGTATTTCTTTTGAGTATTCCTTCAAGTTTATTTTAAATTGGCTCAGTAGGTAAAGACTCCCTTGCAATACAGGAGATGGCCTGTAATGCAGGAGAGTTGAGTTTGATCCCTGGGTGGAGAAGATCCTCTAGAGAAGGAAATGGCAACCCACTCCAAAATGCTTGACTGGGAAATCTCATGGACAGAGGATCCTGGAGGAATATAGATGGTATAACAAGAGTTGGACATGACTTAGTGGCTAAACCACCACCACCATTGTGACTAACAGAGAAAAATTTAGAAAATACCATATCTATGCTTGTTATCAGCTGGTCTCATTTCAGGGTGTAGAATTGAAAAATTAATGTTCAAATCTCAATGAGATGGTTCACATTAACACTTTTATAAATCACCAAAGTCAGCAAAGTAATTTTTGCATTTGAGGAAACAATAAGAGTAAAATCCTTTATCGTTGAGAGTATGCAAACTCCTGCATGCACTTATCTTTATGAAGACTACTTGCGTGTTTGAATACAGAAAAATTATGTCAAATTATACTCTAGCATTGATTTATTAATGAAACATCTTCAGTGGTTCAGATATAAGATAAATGCTTTCAAATCAGATTGACATTCTAGAAAATTGAAAACATGAGAAGAAAATATAGTTCATGACAAAACTGGTTTAATTTTCAAATTGTTTCTAATATCTGAGCCAAAAGGTACAGTCACTTGCTTGCTTTTCTTCACTAAATATTCCCACATCTGAAATGCAGCTTTAATGTAGAAACTTTAGATTTAAAACTTTGCTGGTTAAAGTATTTAGAATATTCAGGATAATTTTCATTTATCAACAACATTATATAAATTGGTGATTTTGTATTTTTTTATGTGATATGAATTTATTTTACATAGTAATAATGCCAGTTGTGATTTATAAACTTAAACTAAAAAATAACTCCAAATCAATTGGAATAATGGATAATTCCATTGTTTTCTAATTGGAAACCACTTTAATTTCTAAATGACATGAGTTCAGATGAAAAACAGCAAAAATTATATTAAATATTTTCAACTGTTTAGTTTGTACATTATTAACCTTTTTTTATTCTAAACCATGTAGAAAGTTATTTTCTTGAATATATGTTCTTTTGAGCTAATCTAGATTTTACTCCATGAAAAGTATGAGATGTGTTTACTTTATATTTGTAGAAGCAAAAATACTGGTAAAAAGATATAAGCACTAAAGTATGTTTAAAACTGAGGTATTTATTTTTTGATGTGGACTACTTTTTTAAAGTATTTTTTGAATTCATTACAATATTGATTCTGTTTTATGTTTTTGTTGTTGTTGTTGTTGTTGGCCATGAGGCATGCCGGATCTTAGCTCCCTGAGCAGAGATTGAACCTGTACCCCTTGCATTGGAAGACAAAGTCTTAACCATTGTACTGCCAAGAAAGTCCCAATAGCATTTAGTCTTTCTAAATATATATAATGGCAGATAATTAGACACATAAGAAAGTAATTTGACATTTGTAATTTTTATAAAATTTGAATTAGTTATGGAATATTTAGTCATATTGACTTTAAAATTGGGAAATAAGAAAGCAATAAGATGAATGGAATCCAAGAATATTCTACTATGAACAAGGTTTGCATAAAAAATGTGTCCCACTTATTATTCATTTGAATGTGGAGAAATTTTTAAAGTTTTATAGAAAAAGAAAAATCTTATTAGAGTGAGCATTGGTAAATGATAGATGCATCCATCAAGTATTTTGGCAGTCACCAAGCAGCAGGAAGTTTTCCCTCAAGTTCAAATCAATATGTTTGTGTTGTAAGGTACAACACAAAGCAGTTANAAGTTTTATAGAAAAAGAAAAATCTTATTAGAGTGAGCATTGGTAAATGATAGATGCATCCATCAAGTATTTTGGCAGTCACCAAGCAGCAGGAAGTTTTCCCTCAAGTTCAAATCAATATGTTTGTGTTGTAAGGTACAACACAAAGCAGTTAAGTGTTGATTTCAAAACTCTGGAAATATATTAGTTTACAATAAACTTTGTAATTTCTTGGTCTGCAATAAAAGAACAGACATAATTCCCTAGGAATAATATGTGTCTACTAGATAATAGAAGCTTGAACACAAAGTTATGGAAGAAATATTGGTAGAATTATTCACTAGAAACTTTGTTTTGGTATTTGTGTATAGAAGGTACATAGAAGTAATGTCGGAGATAATAGAAGAAGACACTTGTAAAACTTTTACGTCTATCAGGTAGATGATATGGACAGCTTAAAGTTTAATGCCAACCACTTTTATAAAATCAGTCTTCTTTTCCACAAAGGAAGGTGTTAGTAACATGATTTAGAGTGTGGAGGGGAAGTGATAGTATTTGGCATTTCTTTTGGACAGATTTCCATGGCCCTGAACAATTCCAATATTGATTCTAATGTAGTTTGTTATTGGCATATGATATGTGATCAATTAATTTTTCAAATGAAAGTAAGCATAGTTTCTGCTTATCCTAAAAAAAAAAAAAANGCATTTCTTTTGGACAGATTTCCATGGCCCTGAACAATTCCAATATTGATTCTAATGTAGTTTGTTATTGGCATATGATATGTGATCAATTAATTTTTCAAATGAAAGTAAGCATAGTTTCTGCTTATCCTAAAAAAAAAAAAAAGTCCTTTTTAATACTTGAAATAAAAAAGAAAAAAGGTTTCCTAACATATTTCAATAGAATGATCCACTCTTTGGTACATTGTTATGAAGGCATGTTAAAGCACAATCTGCACAGCACAGTAAACAAAAGTACAATAAAATGAAGTATGCCTGCAAGTCCACATGTATGAAAAAATATTTTTAAAGCATGCCACTAAACAATTTTACTCTCAGGAATTTATTCTAAGGCAATAATCATTGTTGTAGTTACTGTGCTTATTTCTTTAGCTCATTATTCATCCAAAAATTAGAAAACCACCTAGATGTACAACAGTAAGGAATATTAAATACATTATTGTTCACCTATACAATAGCATATAATGCAGCTAGCTAAAAGTGTTGGAACCTCAATTTTTATGACAAACATATGGCCCACAATTTTGACTTTTCAGGTTAAATGATTCTCTGCATAAAACATCTAGATGAATTTCAAGAAACACAGCTGAAATTGATAGAATATGAGGTAGTTCAGTATGATTTCTTGATTAAATATGAATTGGCAAAACATTTATGTATGTGTGTGTGTGTATAGATGATAAAAAAAAAAAAAAAAAGTCCTTTTCAATACGTGAAATAAGAAAGAAAAAAGGTTTCCTAACATATTTCAACAGAATGATCCACTCTTTGGTACATTGTTATGAAGGCATGTTAAAGCACAATCTGCACAGCACAATAAACAAAAGTACAATAAAATGAAGTATGCCTGCAGGTCCACATGTATGAAAAAATATTTTTAAAGCATGCCACTAAACAATTTTACTCTCAGGAATTTATTCTAAGGCAATAATCATTGTTGTAGTTACTGTGCTTATTTCTTTAGCTCATTATTCATCCAAAAATTAGAAAACCACCTAGATGTACAACAGTAAGGAATATTAAATACATTATTGTTCACCTATACAATAGCACATAATGCAGCTAGCTAAAAGTGTTGGAACCTCAATTTTTATGACAAACATATGGCCCACAATTTTGACTTTTCAGGTTAAATGATCCTCTGCATAAAACATCTAGATGAATTTCAAGAAACACAGCTGAAATTGATAGAATATGAGGTAGTTCAGTATGATTTCTTGATTAAATATGAATTGGCAAAACATTTATGTATGTGTGTGTGTGTATAGATGCATATATATGTTAGTCCGCTTTTAGTGTATGCCTGAAACCTTGGAAAGTACCACACCCACGTACATATATATATATATATATATATATACTGTTTTTGCTGTATTCATACATACACATGACAAAATTTAGTTTATAAATGAGGCACAGTAAGAAAATATCTCAATTGCCAATACCACTACTCTTGTGCTTCAGGGTGAAATAAGTGTTATGCCAACAAGCATTGTGCTACTGTGACAGTTGATCTGATAATTAAATTGCTAAAAATGGGCATGTAGCAAATACAATGTAGATACACTGGGCAATCTAGACAGCATATTAAAAAGCAGAGACATTACTTTGCCAACAAAGGTCCATCTAAGCAAAGCTATAGTTTTTCCAGTAGTGATGTATGGATGTAAGAGTTTGACTATAAAGAAAGCTGTTTTGAATAATTGATACTTTTGAACTGTGGTGTTGGAGAAGACTCTTGAGAGTTCCTTGGACTGCAATGAGATGAAACCAGTCCATCCTAAAGGAAATCAGTTCTGGGTGTTCACTGGAAGGACTGATGATGAAGCTAAAACTCCAATACTTTGACCACCTGATGTGAAGAACTGACTCATTGGAAAAGACCCTGATGCTGGGCACAATTGAAGACAGGAGGAGAAGGTGATGACAGAGGGTGAGATGGTTGGATGGCATCACCGACTTGATGGACATGAGTTTGAGCAAGCTCCAGGAGTTGTGATGAATAGAGAGGCCTGGGGTGCTACAGTCCACGAGGTCACAAAGAGTCAGACATGACTGAGCGACTGAACTGAATCAAACTGATACTGGGCAAAGGAATGATTCACATTCAGGGTGGAAAAACCCAGTATGTACAAGATTTTTTTCACATTCCTCAGAATGGTGCACAATTTAAAATTTATGATTTGCTTATTTCTAATATTTTCTATTTAAATTTTTGAGATCACGGTTGACCAAGGGTAACTGAAACCACTGAAAGCAAAACCTAGGATGAGGGATGGTGTTCTCTCTCATTCTCTATCATTGAAAAATAGTCTAAAATCAGTCTCTCTGAAAAACAGGCTGGGTAGACACAGAGAAATTTGACAGTGCAAGTTGTCTTTTTTTTTTTTTTAAGAAAGAAAAATAAGAACAGAGGTAGGGATGCAGGAAGAGAGGGAGTTGGGAAAGAAGGAAGGAGCAGATAAATGTTTAGTTTTTGGTGTTTCATAAATGTGATCAAATGCTATATTATTTCTTGCTATTAATTTTTTTTTCTTTTTTGGTTAGACGATCTCCAGATACTTTCCCCATGTTTTTGATGTAGTGCAGTAAATGTCTTTAGAAAATTTATGGTTATGTTGGGCTTACCAAAAAGATCTATAGAGGTACATTATGCATTTTAACAAGATTCAGCTTCCGGAAATTTGATGGAGTCTCATGTATTATACAAATTGTTTAAATTACCTGATTTCCATTTTTTACATTTTAAAAATATGGCTTCCTATCTCATAGGGCTCCATGAACAGCAATTTTTCCCCCAAAGTGTTTGTAAATAAAAGCAATAAATAATGCATAGTATTTTACCATCTCTTTTATGTCTAAATGACAGAAAAAGGAAGATAAATAACTGTCTATTCTGTTTTCTTATTCAAAAAAGGGCGAGAAATATGCAACCATCACATAGATGTTTTGTAGCTTTATTAGTATAAAATTTCTCAATGTACAATAAATTTTACATATTTAAAAATTACAATTTGGTGAGCTTTGATACAACTATGCACTTATTCCCGTAGTCAAGGTCCCCTCTTAACAAGTTACATGTTTCCATTTATTATTTCATATATGTGAAACATTACACACATTCTAAAATTTACCTCTGCCCTAAAAAATTGGATTTAGTTTCATTATTTTATAGAACAACAAATTCTAGCTAAGAAAATTAAACGGCTTTCTAGATAGAAAAGTAGAGAAAGAACAAAGTAAAAAGATTTTAGTGTTGAGTGTTTAAGCTGTGTTTTCTACCAGTGTTATTTTATCCTAAAGTTCTTGGTCTTTCAGTTACATCAGGCATCTCATGTGTGCGTACTCAGTCCCTTCAGTCATGTCAAATTCTTTGCAACCCCATGGCCTGTAGCCTGCCAGGTTCCTTTGTCCATGGAATTCTCCAGGCAAGAATACTGGAGTGGATCCCCCTCCAGGGGATCTTCCTGATTCAGGGATTGAACCCAAGTCTTTTATGTCTCCTTCATTGACAGGTGGGTTCTTTACCGCTAGAGTCACCTGGAATGCCCCAGATATCTCACTGAAGTAACACTTAAAATTCATATGAAATTAGTCAGATGCATAAACCATGATAGCAAATCTATCATTTGAAAAAGTTAATTAGCTCTGCTTTTGCTTATTGTTTTAAAGTTATTTTAAGTAAAGAGATATTTTAATTTGATTTTATACTGTTCCTGTTTTCTGCTTCCAGCCACTGTGGTCATAGTATTGAGTGACTATTATTCATCATCTACCTTTCTAAATACGTTTGTAAGAAATTGGGTCCAAAAGTCACAAAATTCTATTTTTTAAATAAAAAATGAATTCACTTATGATACTGATACTTGTGATAGTATCAGTTACTATTCATGTATGGTGCTTGATGAGTTTTTAATCTTCATTTCATTCTGGCTTTATGTGAACTTATAAAACTTGTTAAATGCAAGGTTTAATGCAAAATATACTTTTAAATGCTACGATCATTAACATACTCCACCTTTGTATACTATTGAATAATTTAATATACTCCAGGTTTGTATAATATTGAATAATGTAAAAAAATGATTAGTCACCATAAAGTGTCTAGGGTTTTTTGTATAGATTTTTATCTTGCTGGATTTCTAAAGACATGATACAACTTCCCTTAATGCTGAGAACAATGAAGCAGTCTGGTTCCTTCACTCTAGTTTTGCTCTTCTCTACTGGTATTTTAACTTCTGAATCAAGTATGTGCAGATGTGAGATGGTTAGATAGCATTACCAACCCAATGGACATGAATTTGAACAAACTCTGTGAGACAGTGAAGGACAGGGGAGCCTGGGATGCTGCAGTCTACGGGGTCGCAAAGACTCAAACACGACTGAGTGACCACCAATGTGCAGATAACACGATAATGAAGCTATAAGAATGTGGAGCTCTCCTGACTTTTGTTAGTTCTCTACCTTGGTAACATCACTATGTCTTCTAAAATAACAGTGTTTTCAGTCAGTTCAGTTTTATAACATTTTAAATAAACACTGTATTGCTGACTCACAGACATTTCATTGCTTATCATGAGCATCACATAAGATATGCGAATCACAGCCGAGAGCTCTAAAGAGCTATGCTGGGAAAACAGCTTGCCAAGGAACAGCATTCAGAATGTACTTTCCATTCCTCTAGCATCTACTGTCTTATACCATATATACAGTTACTTTATTTTTTTTTTTAAGTGCTCTCAGCATTCAGGGTTTCTGCATGTGTATCAGCCTACTGGAAACTGGAAGTATATTAAGATGTAACCGGATGTCCAGCTGGAGAGGAGGTAAGAGACAGAGGAGGATTCCAGTCTAAAAAAACAAATTAAAAGTCACCAGGAAATCGCCTAATTTAGGTTTCCCTCTCAAGTGAGTTTTATATTCTAATATTGTACCAAATGTTTATTTTCTAAAACAAGACATTTAAGGCTTTTTATGCAATTATGTATCCAAAATAAAACTAAATTATAATAACAAATAATATTTTATTTTAATAATAGTATAATGTTAAATAGATTTCCTGTCATATTTATGTTTTTATGATATCAAGCAAATGTGATGAAATTTTATTATTTGTGATATTCAGTCCCTGGGAACTTAATATCTACCAGCTACTTAGAGTGAATATTTTATCTTCATTACAATTTTATAAAATTGGTTCAGTTATTCATAGTTTATAAGTGAATTTTTAATTTCAAAAGGTGAATAACTTTCTTTTCAGTATTTATGCTGAAACCTTACTGGTAGCAAAGGCTATGTGCTAATAACCGACCACCTTTTGAAATCTTATGATATTCACATTTAACTTTATTTTTTCTCAAAATAGTTTATTTACTTTTCATTAATTTCTTATTTGAAATTTAATTTGATTTGAGGAAAGTGTCCCTCTACTTTCAGTCTCAGGTGGTTTGAAAGAACACATAGAACCTTATAGATGAATTGGTGAATGCCTACTCAGAGAGAAGACAGAATGAAGTCCAGAGACTTGCTCCAATAGGAAGAACAAAAAAACTGAGATTTAGGATAAATTCCATAGGTGTGACATCATGGAGGTGGACTGTTAGTGTCTCCCTACAAAACGGACCTTTTAAACTGACTAGAAGGAGTGCATTTAACTGACAGTTTTGGGCTACAAAATATTTGGAAGTCATGGCAGTGGTTAAGTTGAGGTCATGCTCTTCCCAAACAGCTGCCAGGCAATGACAACCAAAGATAGAAGTGCTAGTTTAGGCATTTCTCATCAGTGTGGACCTCCTCCATGGCAGTTGTCCCAGAGCTCTCTGAGAGCCTGGCCCAAACTTTCTCAGAGCTGCACTGCTGTCTGAGGCTATTTCTACCTAATCTTTTTTCTCATGCTCCTTTCACAGATATCAGACCTGCATTGCAGTGTGCAGACTTACCTGGCCTGCACTTGCTCCCTCTTTCTTTTATCTTTCTTAGGCATTTATCTACTTTATTTGGGGTACTTTTTACCTGATCTTTGTGTTTCCTCCCAAAAGAACGCAATTAACACAGTGGTGTTTCTGAGGTAATCAGTTCAATTCAGTTCAGTTGCTCAGTCATGTCCGACTCTTTGCAACCCCATGAATTGTAGCACACCAGGCCTCCATATCCATCACCAACTCCCGGAGTTCACTCAAACTCATGTCCATCCAGTCGGTGATGCCATCCAGCTATCTCATCCTCTGTCATCCCCTTCCCCTCCTGCCCCCAATCCCTCCCAGCATCAGAGTCTTTTCCAATGAGTCAACTCTTCACATGAGGTGGCCAAAGTACTGGAGTTTCAGCTTTAGCATCATTCTTTCCAAAGAACACCCAGGGCCAGTCTCCTTCAGAATAAACTGGTTGGGTCTCCTTGCAGTCTCAAGAGTCTTCTTCAACACCACTGTTCAAAAGCATCAATTCTGCAGGGCTCAGCTTTCTTCACTGAGGTAATAAAAGGGTCTAAATATAATTTCCTGATTCTTGAAAGAGTAAATGCTAAATATTATGTACTTTTATTTAAGAAAGTATTTCTGGAAGACTGAATGCTAAGTCACTTCAGTCGTGTCTGTCTGACCCTTTGTGACCCTATGGACTATAGCCCACCAGGCTCATTTGTCCATGGGATTCTCAAGGCAGGAGTATTGGAGTGGGTTACCATGCCCACCTCCAGAGGATCTTCCCAACCCAGGGATTGAACCCATGTCTCTTATGTTTACTGCATTGGCAGGCAGATTCTTTACCACTAGTGCCACCTCTGGAAGACTGTCAATAGACAACTGAACTTATAAATGCTCAACATAAAAATAACAAGCTGAGAAGAGACCCTATCAGAGATAAACTTGATGCCAGTTGAAGCATCTCTCTTCTCTTCATGGCATTGGTTTTCAAGCGTGTTTCTCTAGGAAGTCACCATATCAAAAGTACTTGCTAGGAAGTGACTTCTTTTGTATTATGATTCTTACCCATTTTGCGTGAAGCTCATAAGACTTAAGCTAAGTTATATAATTCAAAATGGAGTCATCATAGCCAATGTGAACTTCCATATTAATTGTTTTGAAAAGCACAGTGTAAGATAGTGATTATCTTAGAGTGATGAATTAAGAACATTACTTTAAACGAAGAGTTTGTTTAGTAATTTCTGTTGAAAGATTTCACTGGAACAAAAGGAGCAATGGACAGAGGTAACTGACAGAGCAACAGATGTAGTAGGGTGTAACTATAAGAATCCTATTGGGGAGAGCTAGTGACTTGAAGGTTCTTTACTGGAGAATCTGACTCCACCCAATGAGATTATTTTAGAGGGATACTGCCAGGGGCTATATTAGAGCAGAAGGAGCCTTCCTCCTCATATTTTGTTGTTGTTGTTTAATTGCTCAGTTGTGTCCAACTCTTTGCAACTCTAAAGATCGTAACATACGAGGTTTCCCTGTGCTTCACATCATATTTGCCATGAGATAATTTCCTAGACCTGAGGTTACCGTGAGATGGCTGTTCATGTTAAGATGGCTCTATCTCGGACTTCTCAAAGTGGTCTGTTACCCCCTTCTCTCCTTTATTTGACTAATTGTGTACAATAAATTTTGTATTTTGTGAATTGAATATTGGTTACATTTTGTATATCTCCAATCCCCTGGTTCTTACCTGGTTTTATTCTGTAACAAAGATTACTGAACATGTTGCCAAAAAACTCAAAATTAATTTAAAGGATGTTTCACACCCAGTGCTAGGAATAACGGTGATATTTTTGTTTTTCTTTTCTGCTAGATATTAGCATTTCTGCTAGGATATAATCTCTGCAAGATCAATAAATTCTGCTTATTTTGTTCACTCATGTATAAGAATAGCTTATAACAGTGCCTCATATACAGAAAGTGTTTAATTGATATTAGTTGGATCAATAAACAGCTTTTGTATGTGAAGTTATGCGGTGTGAAGTACAATGGAATTTGAACTCTTAACTCTGAACATTTTGAGTTACAACCTATACATTTTGCCAATCAGTTCAGTTCAGTTCAGTCACTCAGTCGTGTCCCACTCTTTGGGACCCCATGAATCACAGAACTCCAGGCCTCACTGTCCATCACCAACTCCCAGAGTCCACTCAAACTCACGTCCATCGAGTCAGTGATGCCAACCAGCCATCTTCGAGTCAGTGATGCCAACCAGCCATCTTATCCTCTGTTGTCCCCTTTTCCTCCTGCCCCCAATCCTTCCCAGCATCAGAGTCTTTTCCAATGAGTCAACTCTTTGCATGAGGTGGCCAAAGTACTGGAGTTTCAGCTTTAGCATCATTCCTTCCAAGGAAATCCCAGGGCTGATCTCCTTCAGAATGGACTGGTTGCATCTCCTTGCAGTCCAAGGGACTCTCAAGAGTCTTTTCCAACACCACAGTTCAAAGCATCAATTCTTCGGTGCTCAGCTGTCTTCACAGTCCAACTCTCACATCCATAAATGCCCAATGGAAAAACCATAGCCTTGATTAGATGGACTTTCATTGGCAAAGTAAGGTCTCCGCTTTTCAATATAGATATGAATAAATATTCACAATAGTGAAGAAAGATAGATAAAGTGAAGACAAAATGTCTTTACTTTTGATAGACAAGTAAAGAAAGCTGGACTGGGCAAGCCTGGGACTAAGTTCTTTCCTTGAATATAATGTTGACAATGTGAGAGAGAGTCAGAATCCACATTAGATTATAAATGAGAACACAGCAAGCACATTTATTTTAAATTTAAACTGGGAGCCATTGCCAAGTTATTTCTTATTTTATAAAAAATACTCTCAAAGCTCTTCATAATGACATATAGTGAAAATGAAGTCGCTCAGTCATGTCCGACTCTTTGCGACCCCATGGATGGTAGTGTACCAGGATCCTCCGTCCATGGGATTTTCCAGGCAAGAGTACTGGAGTGGGTTGCTGTTTCCTTCTCCAGGGGATCTTCCCAACCCAGGGATCAAACCTAGGTCTCCCGCATTGTAGGCAGACACTTTACTGTCTGAGCCACCAGGGAAGTCCATATAAGATACTCCAAACAGCCTACCTTTCCATGAAGCCACATCTAACATTTTACTTCTAACTTTACCTTTTAATAATATCTACTTTAGTCACTTTGCACAACTTGCTCATTTATGCCCATAGGCCTTTTAATCATGTTTTTTGGTAAGAAGTCATTAATCAATATTATGTCAGTCTAGTTAATATTGTTTAATGAAATAAATGGATCTAGCATATATACATAACTCCCTGGTGGCTCAGCGGTAAAAAATCTGCCTGCCAATGCAGGACACCAGGATTTGATTCCTGGGTCAAGAAGATCCCCTTCTTGGGAAAGAAATTGGCAACCCACTCCAGTATTCTTGCCTGGAAAATCCCATGGACAGGGAAGCCTAGAGTGCTACAGTCCATGGGGTCACAAAGAGTTGGGCATGACTTAGTTACTAAACAACAACAACAAAGCATGTATACATGCACATACATATTCCAATTACCCTTTTATTTTCATGTCAGTTGTTTGGAAAAGCTATTTGTAATTTTTTTTCTCATATAAATTATTTGTATTGTAGATCCATGTTCAATAGTGAAAATGGCTACTTAATTAAGGATGTCAGTCCTAACATTCTTCAGTTCTGTTCCATGTCAAGTGCACTTAGTTTGTGTCAGTCTCAGAATCTATTCTAATAAAATGTGGGAGTATAGGAGCAAATTCTATGTCACCAGTGAGGAATAAGAGATATGTGTGTCAGAAGTTAAAACAAGAATAAAAATTTAGTCCTTCTTTTATGAAGCAAAATGAATGAAAGCTGGTTGGGGTAAATATCTAGGCATGCTTGGAATTGCTAAATCTTTCTCCCAAATCTTGCCTTATTCTTGACACTATAAAAATAGAGTCTTAATTCCATTTTTGATTTAACATTTCATATTATTTTCTCAAGAGCTTGTTTACCTGCACATTTATTGCCATCTTGCCTGGAAAATCCCATGGACAGGGAAGCCTAGAGTGCTACAGTCCATGGGGTCACAAAGAGTTGGGCATGACTTAGTTACTAAACAACAACAACAAAGCATGTATACATGCACGTACATATTCCAATTACCCTTTTATTTTCATGTCAGTTGTTTGGAAAAGCTATTTGTAATTTTTTTTCTCATATAAATTATTTGTATTGTAGATCCATGTTCAATAGTGAAAATGGCTACTTAATTAAGGATGTCAGTCCTAACATTCTTCAGTTCTGTTCCATGTCAAGTGCACTTAGTTTGTGTCAGTCTCAGAATCTATTCTAATAAAATGTGGGAGTATAGGAGCAAATTCTATGTCACCAGTGAGGAATAAGAGATATGTGTGTCAGAAGTTAAAACAAGAATAAAAATTTAGTCCTTCTTTTATGAAGCAAAATGAATGAAAGCTGGTTGGGGTAAATATCTAGGCATGCTTGGAATTGCTAAATCTTTCTCCCAAATCTTGCCTTATTCTTGACACTATAAAAATAGAGTCTTAATTCCATTTTTGATTTAACATTTCATATTATTTTCTCAAGAGCTTGTTTACCTGCACATTTATTGCCAAACTTAGTCAGCCTATGGTCTTTATCTTTATCAGCCTATGGTCTTTGTCTTTAATTTAGCAATGTGTGAAAGCCAAATTATTGCCATGAAGTCAAAATATACACACCAAAATCTTTGCAGGACAAACTAGCTTCTATGCCATGCCAAATCATTGATAGGAAATTGAGTTTACACTTTGTAATAGTATTGTGAATGAAGGTGGGTTACAAAGTTCAATAAACTTTAGATGCTGCTCTTAAAGATCTTATAGAATAATTGGCACATAAACCTATATATCTTGAATCAATACTTGAAGTGTGAAGTGTTTTTACCTTCATTTGTAAGCGCGTGTAGAACTGATGTTGAACAAAGAAACATTCTCTCTGCCTTATTATTTCAGCTCTCATACTCTAAAGAAGTGTGTTTTTTCAGATATTTAATGCCATCTGTGTTGATTTTTGTGATTTTGTTGATGATTGTACTGTTTAAAATGGCCCCCAAGAGCACCAAAGTGGTATCTATTATCCATAAGTACAAGGAGGTTGTGATATACCTTGTAAAGAAAATATCTGTATTAGATAAACTTTGTTCAGGTATGCATTTTAGTGCTGTTGCCATGAGTTCAATGATAATGAATCAAAAATATGGTACACTGAGAAAAAGAAAATTTGCCAGTCTGCACATGAGGCTACTTAGAAAATTCTTAGTTAACATACATAGTGTGTGGTTAAGTTATAGAAAAGTGGAAAAGTGGCTAAATTTGTGGGTTCATAAGATGACAACTTTTTTTTTTTNAGAAGACTCTTGAGAGTTCCTTGGACTGCAATGAGATGAAACCAGTCCATCCTAAAGGAAATCAGTTCTGGGTGTTCACTGGAAGGACTGATGATGAAGCTAAAACTCCAATACTTTGACCACCTGATGTGAAGAACTGACTCATTGGAAAAGACCCTGATGCTGGGCACAATTGAAGACAGGAGGAGAAGGTGATGACAGAGGGTGAGATGGTTGGATGGCATCACCGACTTGATGGACATGAGTTTGAGCAAGCTCCAGGAGTTGTGATGAATAGAGAGGCCTGGGGTGCTACAGTCCACGAGGTCACAAAGAGTCAGACATGACTGAGCGACTGAACTGAATCAAACTGATACTGGGCAAAGGAATGATTCACATTCAGGGTGGAAAAACCCAGTATGTACAAGATTTTTTTCACATTCCTCAGAATGGTGCACAATTTAAAATTTATGATTTGCTTATTTCTAATATTTTCTATTTAAATTTTTGAGATCACGGTTGACCAAGGGTAACTGAAACCACTGAAAGCAAAACCTAGGATGAGGGATGGTGTTCTCTCTCATTCTCTATCATTGAAAAATAGTCTAAAATCAGTCTCTCTGAAAAACAGGCTGGGTAGACACAGAGAAATTTGACAGTGCAAGTTGTCTTTTTTTTTTTTTTNAAATTTTTGAGATCACGGTTGACCAAGGGTAACTGAAACCACTGAAAGCAAAACCTAGGATGAGGGATGGTGTTCTCTCTCATTCTCTATCATTGAAAAATAGTCTAAAATCAGTCTCTCTGAAAAACAGGCTGGGTAGACACAGAGAAATTTGACAGTGCAAGTTGTCTTTTTTTTTTTTTTAAGAAAGAAAAATAAGAACAGAGGTAGGGATGCAGGAAGAGAGGGAGTTGGGAAAGAAGGAAGGAGCAGATAAATGTTTAGTTTTTGGTGTTTCATAAATGTGATCAAATGCTATATTATTTCTTGCTATTAATTTTTTTTTCTTTTTTGGTTAGACGATCTCCAGATACTTTCCCCATGTTTTTGATGTAGTGCAGTAAATGTCTTTAGAAAATTTATGGTTATGTTGGGCTTACCAAAAAGATCTATAGAGGTACATTATGCATTTTAACAAGATTCAGCTTCCGGAAATTTGATGGAGTCTCATGTATTATACAAATTGTTTAAATTACCTGATTTCCATTTTTTACATTTTAAAAATATGGCTTCCTATCTCATAGGGCTCCATGAACAGCAATTTTTCCCCCAAAGTGTTTGTAAATAAAAGCAATAAATAATGCATAGTATTTTACCATCTCTTTTATGTCTAAATGACAGAAAAAGGAAGATAAATAACTGTCTATTCTGTTTTCTTATTCAAAAAAGGGCGAGAAATATGCAACCATCACATAGATGTTTTGTAGCTTTATTAGTATAAAATTTCTCAATGTACAATAAATTTTACATATTTAAAAATTACAATTTGGTGAGCTTTGATACAACTATGCACTTATTCCCGTAGTCAAGGTCCCCTCTTAACAAGTTACATGTTTCCATTTATTATTTCATATATGTGAAACATTACACACATTCTAAAATTTACCTCTGCCCTAAAAAATTGGATTTAGTTTCATTATTTTATAGAACAACAAATTCTAGCTAAGAAAATTAAATGGCTTTCTAGATAGAAAAGTAGAGAAAGAACAAAGTAAAAAGATTTTAGTGTTGAGTGTTTAAGCTGTGTTTTCTACCAGTGTTATTTTATCCTAAAGTTCTTGGTCTTTCAGTTACATCAGGCATCTCATGTGTGCGTACTCAGTCCCTTCAGTCATGTCAAATTCTTTGCAACCCCATGGCCTGTAGCCTGCCAGGTTCCTTTGTCCATGGAATTCTCCAGGCAAGAATACTGGAGTGGATCCCCCTCCAGGGGATCTTCCTGATTCAGGGATTGAACCCAAGTCTTTTATGTCTCCTTCATTGACAGGTGGGTTCTTTACCGCTAGAGTCACCTGGAATGCCCCAGATATCTCACTGAAGTAACACTTAAAATTCATATGAAATTAGTCAGATGCATAAACCATGATAGCAAATCTATCATTTGAAAAAGTTAATTAGCTCTGCTTTTGCTTATTGTTTTAAAGTTATTTTAAGTAAAGAGATATTTTAATTTGATTTTATACTGTTCCTGTTTTCTGCTTCCAGCCACTGTGGTCATAGTATTGAGTGACTATTATTCATCATCTACCTTTCTAAATACGTTTGTAAGAAATTGGGTCCAAAAGTCACAAAATTCTATTTTTTAAATAAAAAATGAATTCACTTATGATACTGATACTTGTGATAGTATCAGTTACTATTCATGTATGGTGCTTGATGAGTTTTTAATCTTCATTTCATTCTGGCTTTATGTGAACTTATAAAACTTGTTAAATGCAAGGTTTAATGCAAAATATACTTTTAAATGCTACGATCATTAACATACTCCACCTTTCTATACTATTGAATAATTTAATATACTCCAGGTTTGTATAATATTGAATAATGTAAAAAAATGATTAGTCACCATAAAGTGTCTAGGGTTTTTTGTATAGATTTTTATCTTGCTGGATTTCTAAAGACATGATACAACTTCCCTTAATGCTGAGAACAATGAAGCAGTCTGGTTCCTTCACTCTAGTTTTGCTCTTCTCTACTGGTATTTTAACTTCTGAATCAAGTATGTGCAGATGTGAGATGGTTAGATAGCATTACCAACCCAATGGACATGAATTTGAACAAACTCTGTGAGACAGTGAAGGACAGGGGAGCCTGGGATGCTGCAGTCTACGGGGTCGCAAAGACTCAAACACGACTGAGTGACCACCAATGTGCAGATAACACGATAATGAAGCTATAAGAATGTGGAGCTCTCCTGACTTTTGTTAGTTCTCTACCTTGGTAACATCACTATGTCTTCTAAAATAACAGTGTTTTCAGTCAGTTCAGTTTTATAACATTTTAAATAAACACTGTATTGCTGACTCACAGACATTTCATTGCTTATCATGAGCATCACATAAGATATGCGAATCACAGCCGAGAGCTCTAAAGAGCTATGCTGGGAAAACAGCTTGCCAAGGAACAGCATTCAGAATGTACTTTCCATTCCTCTAGCATCTACTGTCTTATACCATATATACAGTTACTTTATTTTTTTTTTTAAGTGCTCTCAGCATTCAGGGTTTCTGCATGTGTATCAGCCTACTGGAAACTGGAAGTATATTAAGATGTAACCGGATGTCCAGCTGGAGAGGAGGTAAGAGACAGAGGAGGATTCCAGTCTAAAAAAACAAATTAAAAGTCACCAGGAAATCGCCTAATTTAGGTTTCCCTCTCAAGTGAGTTTTATATTCTAATATTGTACCAAATGTTTATTTTCTAAAACAAGACATTTAAGGCTTTTTATGCAATTATGTATCCAAAATAAAACTAAATTATAATAACAAATAATATTTTATTTTAATAATAGTATAATGTTAAATAGATTTCCTGTCATATTTATGTTTTTATGATATCAAGCAAATGTGATGAAATTTTATTATTTGTGATATTCAGTCCCTGGGAACTTAATATCTACCAGCTACTTAGAGTGAATATTTTATCTTCATTACAATTTTATAAAATTGGTTCAGTTATTCATAGTTTATAAGTGAATTTTTAATTTCAAAAGGTGAATAACTTTCTTTTCAGTATTTATGCTGAAACCTTACTGGTAGCAAAGGCTATGTGCTAATAACCGACCACCTTTTGAAATCTTATGATATTCACATTTAACTTTATTTTTTCTCAAAATAGTTTATTTACTTTTCATTAATTTCTTATTTGAAATTTAATTTGATTTGAGGAAAGTGTCCCTCTACTTTCAGTCTCAGGTGGTTTGAAAGAACACATAGAACCTTATAGATGAATTGGTGAATGCCTACTCAGAGAGAAGACAGAATGAAGTCCAGAGACTTGCTCCAATAGGAAGAACAAAAAAACTGAGATTTAGGATAAATTCCATAGGTGTGACATCATGGAGGTGGACTGTTAGTGTCTCCCTACAAAATGGACCTTTTAAACTGACTAGAAGGAGTGCATTTAACTGACAGTTTTGGGCTACAAAATATTTGGAAGTCATGGCAGTGGTTAAGTTGAGGTCATGCTCTTCCCAAACAGCTGCCAGGCAATGACAACCAAAGATAGAAGTGCTAGTTTAGGCATTTCTCATCAGTGTGGACCTCCTCCATGGCAGTTGTCCCAGAGCTCTCTGAGAGCCTGGCCCAAACTTTCTCAGAGCTGCACTGCTGTCTGAGGCTATTTCTACCTAATCTTTTTTCTCATGCTCCTTTCACAGATATCAGACCTGCATTGCAGTGTGCAGACTTACCTGGCCTGCACTTGCTCCCTCTTTCTTTTATCTTTCTTAGGCATTTATCTACTTTATTTGGGGTACTTTTTACCTGATCTTTGTGTTTCCTCCCAAAAGAACGCAATTAACACAGTGGTGTTTCTGAGGTAATCAGTTCAATTCAGTTCAGTTGCTCAGTCATGTCCGACTCTTTGCAACCCCATGAATTGTAGCACACCAGGCCTCCATATCCATCACCAACTCCCGGAGTTCACTCAAACTCATGTCCATCCAGTCGGTGATGCCATCCAGCTATCTCATCCTCTGTCATCCCCTTCCCCTCCTGCCCCCAATCCCTCCCAGCATCAGAGTCTTTTCCAATGAGTCAACTCTTCACATGAGGTGGCCAAAGTACTGGAGTTTCAGCTTTAGCATCATTCTTTCCAAAGAACACCCAGGGCCAGTCTCCTTCAGAATAAACTGGTTGGGTCTCCTTGCAGTCTCAAGAGTCTTCTTCAACACCACTGTTCAAAAGCATCAATTCTGCAGGGCTCAGCTTTCTTCACTGAGGTAATAAAAGGGTCTAAATATAATTTCCTGATTCTTGAAAGAGTAAATGCTAAATATTATGTACTTTTATTTAAGAAAGTATTTCTGGAAGACTGAATGCTAAGTCACTTCAGTCGTGTCTGTCTGACCCTTTGTGACCCTATGGACTATAGCCCACCAGGCTCATTTGTCCATGGGATTCTCAAGGCAGGAGTATTGGAGTGGGTTACCATGCCCACCTCCAGAGGATCTTCCCAACCCAGGGATTGAACCCATGTCTCTTATGTTTACTGCATTGGCAGGCAGATTCTTTACCACTAGTGCCACCTCTGGAAGACTGTCAATAGACAACTGAACTTATAAATGCTCAACATAAAAATAACAAGCTGAGAAGAGACCCTATCAGAGATAAACTTGATGCCAGTTGAAGCATCTCTCTTCTCTTCATGGCATTGGTTTTCAAGGGTGTTTCTCTAGGAAGTCACCATATCAAAAGTACTTGCTAGGAAGTGACTTCTTTTGTATTATGATTCTTACCCATTTTGCGTGAAGCTCATAAGACTTAAGCTAAGTTATATAATTCAAAATGGAGTCATCATAGCCAATGTGAACTTCCATATTAATTGTTTTGAAAAGCACAGTGTAAGATAGTGATTATCTTAGAGTGATGAATTAAGAACATTACTTTAAACGAAGAGTTTGTTTAGTAATTTCTGTTGAAAGATTTCACTGGAACAAAAGGAGCAATGGACAGAGGTAACTGACAGAGCAACAGATGTAGTAGGGTGTAACTATAAGAATCCTATTGGGGAGAGCTAGTGACTTGAAGGTTCTTTACTGGAGAATCTGACTCCACCCAATGAGATTATTTTAGAGGGATACTGCCAGGGGCTATATTAGAGCAGAAGGAGCCTTCCTCCTCATATTTTGTTGTTGTTGTTTAATTGCTCAGTTGTGTCCAACTCTTTGCAACTCTAAAGATCGTAACATACGAGGTTTCCCTGTGCTTCACATCATATTTGCCATGAGATAATTTCCTAGACCTGAGGTTACCGTGAGATGGCTGTTCATGTTAAGATGGCTCTATCTCGGACTTCTCAAAGTGGTCTGTTACCCCCTTCTCTCCTTTATTTGACTAATTGTGTACAATAAATTTTGTATTTTGTGAATTGAATATTGGTTACATTTTGTATATCTCCAATCCCCTGGTTCTTACCTGGTTTTATTCTGTAACAAAGATTACTGAACATGTTGCCAAAAAACTCAAAATTAATTTAAAGGATGTTTCACACCCAGTGCTAGGAATAACGGTGATATTTTTGTTTTTCTTTTCTGCTAGATATTAGCATTTCTGCTAGGATATAATCTCTGCAAGATCAATAAATTCTGCTTATTTTGTTCACTCATGTATAAGAATAGCTTATAACAGTCCCTCATATACAGAAAGTGTTTAATTGGTATTAGTTGGATCAATAAACAGCTTTTGTATGTGAAGTTATGCGGTGTGAAGTACAATGGAATTTGAACTCTTAACTCTGAACATTTTGAGTTACAACCTATACATTTTGCCAATCAGTTCAGTTCAGTTCAGTCACTCAGTCGTGTCCCACTCTTTGAGACCCCATGAATCACAGAACTCCAGGCCTCACTGTCCATCACCAACTCCCAGAGTCCACTCAAACTCACGTCCATCGAGTCAGTGATGCCAACCAGCCATCTTCGAGTCAGTGATGCCAACCAGCCATCTTATCCTCTGTTGTCCCCTTTTCCTCCTGCCCCCAATCCTTCCCAGCATCAGAGTCTTTTCCAATGAGTCAACTCTTTGCATGAGGTGGCCAAAGTACTGGAGTTTCAGCTTTAGCATCATTCCTTCCAAGGAAATCCCAGGGCTGATCTCCTTCAGAATGGACTGGTTGCATCTCCTTGCAGTCCAAGGGACTCTCAAGAGTCTTTTCCAACACCACAGTTGAAAGCATCAATTCTTCGGTGCTCAGCTGTCTTCACAGTCCAACTCTCACATCCATAAATGCCCAATGGAAAAACCATAGCCTTGATTAGATGGACTTTCATTGGCAAAGTAAGGTCTCCGCTTTTCAATATAGATATGAATAAATATTCACAATAGTGAAGAAAGATAGATAAAGTGAAGACAAAATGTCTTTACTTTTGATAGACAAGTAAAGAAAGCTGGACTGGGCAAGCCTGGGACTAAGTTCTTTCCTTGAATATAATGTTGACAATGTGAGAGAGAGTCAGAATCCACATTAGATTATAAATGAGAACACAGCAAGCACATTTATTTTAAATTTAAACTGGGAGCCATTGCCAAGTTATTTCTTATTTTATAAAAAATACTCTCAAAGCTCTTCATAATGACATATAGTGAAAATGAAGTCGCTCAGTCATGTCCGACTCTTTGCGACCCCATGGATGGTAGTGTACCAGGATCCTCCGTCCATGGGATTTTCCAGGCAAGAGTACTGGAGTGGGTTGCTGTTTCCTTCTCCAGGGGATCTTCCCAACCCAGGGATCAAACCTAGGTCTCCCGCATTGTAGGCAGACACTTTACTGTCTGAGCCACCAGGGAAGTCCATATAAGATACTCCAAACAGCCTACCTTTCCATGAAGCCACATCTAACATTTTACTTCTAACTTTACCTTTTAATAATATCTACTTTAGTCACTTTGCACAACTTGCTCATTTATGCCCATAGGCCTTTTAATCATGTTTTTTGGTAAGAAGTCATTAATCAATATTATGTCAGTCTAGTTAATATTGTTTAATGAAATAAATGGATCTAGCATATATACATAACTCCCTGGTGGCTCAGCGGTAAAAAATCTGCCTGCCAATGCAGGACACCAGGATTTGATTCCTGGGTCAAGAAGATCCCCTTCTTGGGAAAGAAATTGGCAACCCACTCCAGTATTCTTGCCTGGAAAATCCCATGGACAGGGAAGCCTAGAGTGCTACAGTCCATGGGGTCACAAAGAGTTGGGCATGACTTAGTTACTAAACAACAACAACAAAGCATGTATACATGCACGTACATATTCCAATTACCCTTTTATTTTCATGTCAGTTGTTTGGAAAAGCTATTTGTAATTTTTTTTCTCATATAAATTATTTGTATTGTAGATCCATGTTCAATAGTGAAAATGGCTACTTAATTAAGGATGTCAGTCCTAACATTCTTCAGTTCTGTTCCATGTCAAGTGCACTTAGTTTGTGTCAGTCTCAGAATCTATTCTAATAAAATGTGGGAGTATAGGAGCAAATTCTATGTCACCAGTGAGGAATAAGAGATATGTGTGTCAGAAGTTAAAACAAGAATAAAAATTTAGTCCTTCTTTTATGAAGCAAAATGAATGAAAGCTGGTTGGGGTAAATATCTAGGCATGCTTGGAATTGCTAAATCTTTCTCCCAAATCTTGCCTTATTCTTGACACTATAAAAATAGAGTCTTAATTCCATTTTTGATTTAACATTTCATATTATTTTCTCAAGAGCTTGTTTACCTGCACATTTATTGCCGAACTTAGTCAGACTATGGTCTTTATCTTTATCAGCCTATGGTCTTTGTCTTTAATTTAGCAATGTGTGAAAGCCAAATTATTGCCATGAAGTCAAAATATACACACCAAAATCTTTGCAGGACAAACTAGCTTCTATGCCATGCCAAATCATTGATAGGAAATTGAGTTTACACTTTGTAATAGTATTGTGAATAAAGGTGGGTTACAAAGTTCAATAAACTTTAGATGCTGCTCTTAAAGATCTTATAGAATAATTGGCACATAAACCTATATATCTTGAATCAATACTTGAAGTGTGAAGTGTTTTTACCTTCATTTGTAAGCGCGTGTAGAACTGATGTTGAACAAAGAAACATTCTCTCTGCCTTATTATTTCAGCTCTCATACTCTAAAGAAGTGTGTTTTTTCAGATATTTAATGCCATCTGTGTTGATTTTTGTGATTTTGTTGATGATTGTACTGTTTAAAATGGCCCCCAAGAGCACCAAAGTGGTATCTATTATCCATAAGTACAAGGAGGTTGTGATATACCTTGTAAAGAAAATATCTGTATTAGATAAACTTTGTTCAGGTATGCATTTTAGTGCTGTTGCCATGAGTTCAATGATAATGAATCAAAAATATGGTACACTGAGAAAAAGAAAATTTGCCAGTCTGCACATGAGACTACTTAGAAAATTCTTAGTTAACATACATAGTGTGTGGTTAAGTTATAGAAAAGTGGAAAAGTGGCTAAATTTGTGGGTTCATAAGATGACAACTTTTTTTTTTTAAGTATAGTAAACCATATTTTTATGAGTCTGAAAGTCTGTATATACATGCCACATGTTCTTCCAGGTCATACTCAAGGCATACAAGAAATGACTTAAAGATGATAGATTCCTGACTTCATGCAATTTATCTTCCAATTCAGGGAGAAATGCAATCATCTAGTAAACTAATAAAAAAAACCGAGATGATAACTTAGTTATACCCTTCAGTGAAAGAACTAAGACAGTATAATAGTGGATGTAGCAACTTTATATAGAAAAAAAGCCACTTTAAGAGGACACATTCCAGCCTAGATTTTAAAAAAATATGTTGAAGCTAGCCATGTGAAAGACTTCTCTGAAAATAGTTTTTCCTGTATGAGATTTGTGATTGTTTTTGTAAAAACATATTGCTAATTCTGAAATGAGTGAAGATAGATTCAACATAAAGTGAAATAAAAATCAATTTCTGTATATTTTAGCAAAATAAAACAAAGAACATGTTTGTCATACCAATTACACTGTGTACATAAGTAATGAGACTATCACATGATATAGAAAAAGGAAGACATTTATAAAAACTCTCCCAGATTTGAAACTTCTTGAAGCTGAAAATCTGGAGATTTGCACATGTTATTTGTAGTTATATAGAATCATCATAGAAACAGCTTTTCTGACACTGCTCACAGTTCTGATTCTAAGGCAAGTCAGAAACAGGAAGTAAAGAGATATACAAAGAGGAAAAGTAATGAATAAAGTTAACCAAATTTCAAGTCTCTCACTTTTGATGTAGGTCAACCTTGAATTTTAGATGAATACTTGAATCACAATTCATCTAAATTAGGTCATCCATCCCTGGTGACAGATGTGTTCCAAAAATTAGCATTGACTTTCAAGTCATTGAAAAGGTTTCTATGAAACTTTGGAAGAGTTTAAAAAAAAAATAAATATTTGACTTCTATTTTAAGTAAGAAATAGAAGACTGTACTCCAAATTTTAAAAAATCAGTTTATCTGAATATATTCCAAAGTGTAATATTTTTGTTCCTCCCAAAATTAAATTAATGATAAGCATTCTGGTATCTATTTATATTATATTTTGTTATATCACTGACTCAATGGACATGAATATAAGCAAACTCCAGGAGATGGAAAAGGAAAGAGGAACCTGGTGGGCTACAGTCCATGGGGTCAAAAAGAGTCAGACATGACTTAGTGACTGAAAAACAGCATAGTATATTACATAGTAATTATTAGGAGCTTGTATTAAAACAATCTAAGCTTAAAAGTAAACCAAACTGTTTATTCAAGCATTCTTTAAAGATAGTCAACCTTTGCTGATAATACTTGTGAGAGCACTGCAGCAAATGTCCTCATTTTTCTATGTTGAGGTGAGTACCTGGCTTCTCTTCCACCCTTCACTATACCTGACCCAGGAGAGGAAAATGAATTGTCTAGTTGGTGAATTTGAGAGACAAAAATGAGGGGAGCACCCTTTCCTTATCTTATTGATGAGGTCAATCTACCTGCATAGAAGGTAGATTGTACAACTCTACACCCTGTGCAAATTTTAGTGGGGAAGCATTCCCTCATTGCTCAGTGGTGAAGGATCTACCTGCAATGCAGGAGATGCAGGAGACATAAGTTCTATCCCTGGATTGGGAAGATCCCCTGGAGGAGGAGGAAATGGCAACCCATCCAGTATTCTTGCTTGGGATATCCTAAGGACAGAGGAGACTGCTGGGCTACAATCTGTGGTTTCAAAAAGGATCAAACATGACTGAGCCACTAAGCGTATTAAGGAAGGACACACGGTACACTCTCCCTGTGAAGGCCGCTACTATCTCCCATTCAGTTTGAGAATCTCTCTACTTTGAGAGGTGAAGTTCAACGGAGCCTATTTGACCATATTTACAATCATATTTCCCAAAGCTGATATATTGATCATTTTTCTACCTGTTGTGTTTTACTACTAAAATTATTCTAAATCAAAATGCAAAGAAGAGGTATTCCTTATTGACCTTTAAAAATCCCAGAAGTATAGAATAATTTTACAAAGGGAGAAAATGTGACAGCAGAAGTCAGTTATTGGAGTCAGAGAATCTTACATTCACATCTCATGTTTTTCACCTCCTGGGTAACAACGGGCAAGTTATGTATCTTTTTAAAGCCCATGTTCTCCCAGTTGCTGTTGTTCAGTCAGTAAGTCAGTCCTGTCTGACTCTTCGCCATCCCATGGACTGCAGCATGCAGGGCTCACCTGCTTCACTATTCTTTGGAGTTTGCTCAGATTCATGTCCATTGAGTTGGAAATGCCATCCAACCATCTCATCCTGATGCTCGCTTCTCCTTTTGTCTTCAATCTTTCCCAGCATCAAGGTCTTTTCTAATACGTCAGCTCTTCTCATCAGGTGGCCAAAATACTGGAGCTTCAACTTCAACATTAATTCTTCCAAAGAATATTCAGGGTTGATTTCCTTTAAGAGTAACTAGTTTGACCTTGCAGTCTGAGGGACTCTAAAGAATATTCTCCAGCACCACAATTCAAAGGCATCAATTCTTCAGTGCTCAGCCTTCTTTATGATCCAACTCAAATGTTCTCCCAGTACAAAATAGAAATACTTCTGTTTCACTAGCAGGGCTTAGATGAAAATTGAAGATAGGAAAAATAAATTCTACAAGACAAAGAAGGTTCTAAATGAATATTTATCATCAATATTAATATTATATTTTAATTTGCTATTGATACTTTAAAAAATCAAGGTTAATTAAAAGTTATGATATGGTTAAAGGTTTTTTATGTTCAAGTTATTATAATTGGTATTTTTGCACTATTACAATTAATAGTAATTATTCTTATTGATATCTCGAGAAAAACTATGACACTACATTAAGAAATATATAATGATAAATTTCAATTCACTTCATAGAATTATTATGAAATTCAATTTATTTTAAATAGATGAGAATGGTAGACACTTAACTAAATTGTCAAATAATAAATATATATTATTTATTAAACCTTCTTGATATATCTTATATCAAAATTTTCTTAATAAAAGACCCAAACCCAGGAGGGCCTAAATAGACCTAAAAGATGGAGAAAGGGATATATACTCTCTACCAAATTGAGTGGGTTTTCTTCTGCTCTTGGAATGAGATTTAAACCACCAGAATTCCTAATGGCATTCCTAAATTTTCAACTTCAGGACTTGAAATACACTTTATACAATAGGCTATGCTGGTTCTCAAATCTTCAGATTTGAACTGGAACTATATCACCAGCTTATCTGGGTCTCCAGCTTGCAACTGGCAAATCATGATACTTCTCAGCTCCTACAATCTTATGAGTTAATTTCTTATAATGAATTTCTTTATGTATATATTATTGATTCTGTCTCTCTAAGAAGTCTTATTAATACAAAAATCAATTTATAGCTTATTTTGACGCATTGAAGATGTAAACATGAATTTCTTTTGTCATAATGCAAAATAGAAATAGCAAAATATATTTTGAAATAATGGA
>SJYX01014520.1:20175-38495 GCA_006410675.1 Oreotragus oreotragus | reverse complement strand
TGTCCATCACCAGCTCCCCGAGTTCACTCAGACTCACGTCCATCGAGTCAGTGATGCCATCCAGCCATCTCATCCTCTGCGTCCCCTTCTCCTCCTGCCCCCAATCCCTCCCAGCATCAGAGTTTTTTCCAATGAGTCAACTCTTTGCATGAGGTGGCCAAAGTATTGGAGTTTCAGCTTTAGCATCATTCCTTCCAAAGAACACCCAGGACTGATCTCCTTTAGAATGGACTGGGTGGATCTCCTTGCAGTCCAAGAGACTCTCAAGAGTCTTCTCCAACACCACAGTTTAAAAGCATCAATTCTTCTGTGCTCAGCCTTCTTCACAGTCCAACTCCCACATCCATACTGCATATTTTTCCGAAACTGAATGTACTATATTTTTAAGAGAAAACACTGTGTTTTTGAGTGATGGTGGAAAGAAGGTATGCAGGTCAGTTCAGTTCAGTTCAGTCACCCAGTCATGTCCTACTCTTTGCGACCCCATGGACTGCAGCATGCCAGGCTTCCCTGTCCATTACCAACCCCCAGAGTTTACGCAAACTCATGTTCATTAAGGTGGTGATACCATCCCACCATCTCATCCTCTGTTGTCCCCTTTTCCTCCTGCCTTCAATCTTTCCCAGCATCAGAGTCTTTTCAAATGAGCCAGTTCTTCCCATCAGGTGGCTAAAGTACTGGAGTTTCAGCTTCAGCATAGGTCTTTCCAGTGGATATTCAGGACTGATTTCCTTTAGGATGGACTGGTTGGATCTCCTTACAGTCCAAGGGACTCTCAAGAGTCTTATCCAATGCCACAGTTCAAAAGCATCAATTCTTTGATACTCAGCTTTCTTTAGAGTCCAACTGTCACATCCATACATGAGTACTGGAATAACCATAGCCTTGACTAGACGGGCCTTTATTGGCAAAGTAATGTTTCTGCCTTTTAATATGCTGTCCAGGCTGGTCATAACTTTTCTTCCAAGGAGTAAGCATCTTTTAATTTCATGGCTGCAATCACCAACTGCAGTGATTTTGAAGAAAGTAGGGGAAAACCACTCCATTTAGGAAACCATACCATTCCAAACCATACCAAACACAACCATACCATTCAGGTATGACCTAAATCAAATCCCTTAGGATTATACAGTGAAAGGGATTAATAGATTTAAGGGATTAGATCTGATAGACAGAGTGTCTGAAGAACTATGGATGGAGGTTCAGGACATTGTACAGGAGACAGGGATCAAGACCATCCCCAAGGAAAAGAAAGGCAATGTGGCTGTCTGAGGAGACCTTACAAATAGCTATGAAAAGAAGAGAAGTGAAAGGCAAAGGAGAAAAGGAAAGATATAAGCATTTGAATGCAGAGTTCCAAAGAATAGCAAGGAGAGATAAGAAATCTCTCAGTGATCAATGCAAAGAAATAGAGGAAAACAATAAATGGGAAAGACTAGAGACCTCTTCAAGAAAGTTAGAGATACCAAAGGAACTTTTCATGCAAAGATGGGCACAATAAAGGACAGAAATGGTATGGACCTAACAGAAGCAGAAGATATTAAGAAGAGGTGGCAAGAATACACAGAAGAACTGTACAAAAAATATCTTCACAACCAGGATAATCATGATGGTGTGATCACTCATCTAGAGCCAGTTATCCTGAAATGTGAAGTTAGGTGGGCCTTAGGAAGTATCACAAGGGCAAAGTGGGTGGAGCTATGCCATAAGGAGAAGCAAAGAACTATTACATGCAAATGTTAAGTACCATTATTTTTGTGATAAATTTTTGGGATCAATGTTAATATAGAGAGTTTCATTACAGTGAAGTGAGTTTCACAGAAGCTACTTACTTAAACTGACAAACATGATAAATTTAGCAGGATAAGAACTGTGTGACCTTATAACTTCTACAGTAAGTAGTCTACACTCCATTTTTAAGACAGTATTTTAAAAACAGTCATATTGACCAATTACACATGAAAAAATAATTAAAGCAAAATATATGTTTATAATTAAGTTCTTATATGATTTTTTCATATATTTTAATGCAAGTTGGTTAGACTCACAAATCTAAGTCTAGAAATCATACTGAATTAACTCAGAGATGACATGCTGAGTCATCAGAATATTTTCTATTTTTTAATCAATAAAGATGNCTTCAATAGCTTCTCCAGTAAAGTATAACACTGATCTTGGGATTATACGCTCACGTAAAAAGTGACCAATTTCAAAGTCTGCAGCGAGGATAGCTTCAGAATCATTATCCAGACTCCACTCTCAGGAACTTCAGGAGGGGCAAAAAAATTAGAGAAAGAGTCGTCAGAACCTGTTTTGGTCACAGTATTAACTGTCCCACGTCCCTTGTGATAGTTTTCAAAGTGGCAATCTTCTCTTTTTTCCAATCTATCTGGCACCCTATACAACGCATAATTTCTGGTCCATCAAAAAGAAAGGGATCAGAATCATCTGGTTCAGATCCCATGTTTCTTAATTGTCATGTTTATCTGGTATTTTCTATTTTTAGCAGTATTTCCCTTGAAACCCTTGCCCTGCATTACCTTTTCCCATGAATTATTTGTCAATCAGCAATAAGGAACTTCACTGAAATCCCATAAGATTTTGAACAGAAGTTCAAAAATCTGTTAACTTCAAGATTTTTTCTTATCCTCATGTAAAATGTTGCTTGTCTTTCTTATTTATAAGAAAGGAGAAAGAGTTGAGGGAGTTAAAGAGATTTTAGGTGTTAAGACTTAGATACAATGTAAGCCTGGGGATTCTGCAGGTTGCTACTTTTGGAAGTCTAGATAATTAGAAATTGGGTATAAAGTTTTTTTTGTTTTTTGTTTTCCTCTACAAGTTCATAACAGACAAAAACCTGAAATGGTAGCAGTTATTTATCATTGACTGAGTACATAGGAGAATTTGCACAATATCTGCAACTACTGTCTGCAGAAAACTTGTCTTTTCAAATTCTTAAAGCTAAATGTTTTAAAACATTTTCTAAATAAAAAGAGACTATTTTCGAAATAGTGTCTCCAGTCAGCACTTTTTATTATTATTATTTTTTTAATCTAAGACCATTCAATCTGACATATGTCAGGGGTAATTAGCAGTCGTAGCAGTCTTCTGCTAACAGAATACCTGCTGTACTTAGCAGGCATTTCTTGTTCCTCATTAACCAAATTATGTTCAGGTCATATATCAAATCTTTGACAATAATGCCACTTTCATGCTTAATTGCTTAAATAAATGTGTAATTAGGGTAACTGTACTGAGATACTACTGTAAATTCTTGTAACCATGGCATTTGCCTGATGTAGACTGTGATGTCATTTGATCTACTGTATAGATTTAATAACACTAAAAATTAATGTAGCATTTGTTCCATATCAATGAAGATTCCTCCAGATGTTAATAACATTTTACATAAAATTTTATTCAATATTCTGAACATTCTATTAAATGAAGTCATAGTATTTTTATGAAAAGTATTATATCTGACATTAAGCACAGAAAAATAAATTGATAACTTGCTTCTGAGAGGGGAGATCGAAATCTTGACATACGGTAATTAACAGAATTTATATCTTGCTATGGGATATTTACGGTAATGACTGTTCTTAGAATACTTTTGGATCACAGCAAATATTGGCTCATAAAAAATCAAGAAAATCATGTTAGGGGAAGAAGAAAGATATTAATAGTAGTCTTAAAATTCTTGCTCTATGTTTTCTACTAATTAGCACTTTTCTAATGAGTGCTAACCAAATGAGACTTTGACATAAATTAGCAAAAAAGTTCTCAAAATCTTTAAAAGTAAAATAAATGACATATGGCAAAATGTTGATGTGGTAAGCATTTAAATGTATTAGTTATTAATATGAGGAACTTTAAACATCTTAGGTATCAAACCTATGCTAAATACCAGGTTTATCACTAAGGATTACATTTGACTGAATTTATCAGTAAAAACATGAATATAATATTAATAAAAATAAAGTTTACCAGTGGTGTGAGCAAGTTGTAAGTGTGTTTCTTATTCATCGGAAAGAACCCTGGAAGTAAGTAGTCCAGGGCTATACAGAAGTTCCACATTTACCATGAATACAGACGCATTCTCTTTTTTCTCCCACTATTCTAGATCAAGGATAGAAGATTTTTTTCTTAAGGGGTCAGGAATGAAATATTCTAGGATTTGCAGGCCACACAGTTTCTCTCACAACTTACTAATTCTACTTCTCTCACAGAAAGTAATTTGCCACTGTAGCATGAAACTACTAAATACCTACTAAAATAGATATGACTGAAGGAAAATTATGATCAACCTAGATAGCATATTCAAAAGAAGAGACTTTACTTTGCCAACAAATGTCCGTGTAATCATGGCTATGGTTTTTCCAAAAGTCATGTATGGATGTGAGAGTTGGACTGTGAAGAAAGCTGAGCACCAAAGATATGAGGCTTTTGAACAGTGGTGGTGGAGTAGACTCTTGAGAGTCCCTTGGACTGCAGGGAGATCCAACCAGTGCATCCTAAAGGAGATCAGTCCTGGGTGTTCTTAGGAAGGACTGATGCTAAAGCTGAAACTCCAATACTTTGGCCACCTCATGCAAAGAGTTGACTCATTGGAAAAGACTCTGATGCTGGGAGGGATTGGGGGCAGGAGGAGAAGGGGATGACAGAGTATGAGATGGCTGGATGGCATCACCAACTCCATGGACGTGAGTTTGAGTGAATTCCAGGAGTTGGTGATGGACAAGGAGGCCTGGCGTGCTGCAATTCATGGCATTGCAAAGAGTCAGACATGACTGAGAGACTGAACTAAACTGGTATTCCAGTAAAACTTCTGTCAACTACAAATTGGCATTTGTCAAGGATATTTGCCATCTGCCTCAGCAGAAATTGAATCCCATACTTCTGCAGCTGTTGACTTTCAACATGCCCTTGAAGGCAGTTCAAGGTGAAGAGTGAGGCAGTGTGCTCCACAGGAACTGGTAGAGTAAGTCTTTATGTAGTTAGATATTTTCATGAATTGATTTCATGTTTCCAATCTTTGTATTTCCTCATACCTAGAAAAGCACTAAATCCTTTCATGGTGATAGCAGCTTCTCCTGACTAGCAAAAGACCTTTTTTTAGTAAGCGTGTAATTACATTGAACTCCCCCTTCACCAAAATCTTATATATTGATCTTCCCTCATTGCCTCTTTGGAGCAGTCTCACAGCTATCCAAGGCTGCTGTCCCCATTTTGCCCCAAATTAAACTTAACTCACAACTATCGAGTTGTGTATACTTTTTGGTCAACACTGTATCAAGAAAAACAAGTGATGGGATGGGTTTATCTCATGGATAACAATTATACTAAGCTCTCTTTCAGAATGTGGCTTTCATCCTCAAGGTCAATTCATGACTCAAGATGGCTGCCAGAGGTCTAGATGTAATATTCTAAGTGAAAGCCAGAAGAATTGCAGATACTAAAGGATCAAATGGGCTTCCTTCACAGAGTTTAAGCCCTTTTTAAATTGAGTTTCAATGAAGACCTGCACAATATCTTTATTTACATCTCTGTTTAATAAATCTGAAAGATCTTTATTCTTGATTCCTAAAAAGATAAGCACTAAATGCTTAAAACTGAGAAATTGGTTGGCTATTGTCTCCAGTTCCTGGGAAGTAACCTCTAAATCCTTGGAATTTCCCTAGGGAAGTTTTTTTTATTTATGGTGGGTCCCTGGGACCAAATCTGATAGTTCATGTTAATGAGATTGCCTAGTGTGGAGGCTACCCATTACAGAAAGAATAAATATGTAGTTAGAAATTTGGGGCTTTGAGGCATATCAGCCACCCTTCAGGAAAAACAGAGAACTGGAAATTGAATTCAGCCATATAAACAATGATTCAATTAATCATGCCTATAGAATGAAACCATAATAAAAACTCGGACACTGATGTTTGAGTAATTTTCCTTGGCTGGCAATTCTCTGCATATTATCACACACTGGTGTGTCCAAAGGCATATAATGAAGACAAGAAAGTAGTATATTTTGGATCTTCCCAGACCACATCTTATGCATTTCCCCCTCAGACTGGTTCTGATTAGTATTATTTTGTTTTAATAAATCTAATCATAAGTACAGTGTTCTCCTGAGTTCTGTGAATTATTCTAGAAAAAGTATTAAATTTGAGTGAATGGTAAGAACTCTTTAATTGTAGCTGGTGATCAGAATGGGGATCTCTGAGATTGTGTCTGGCATCTGAAGTAAGGCAAAAGCAGTTTTGTGGAGGATGATGCCCTTAATCTGTGAAGTTTGGCCTGGATCCAGGTAATTAAATCTCAGAAGTTATTGCAATTTCATTTGCCAGAAGTTAGTCATTTGAGTACATCTAGATTTAAAGTAGATTTTTAGACTCATCTTCCATACCACCGTTAGGCTTAGAATACTGCCCATATATCCTATAACTAAGCTAAATATTTGGGATTCTAGCTTGAACTAAAGGAGATCAGTCTTGAGTGTTCATTGGAAAGACTGATGTTGAACCTGAAACTCCAATACTTTGGCCATCTGATGTGAAGAGCTGACTCATTTGAAAAGACCCTGATGCTGGGAAAGATTGAAGACAGGAGGAGAAGGGGATGACAGAGGATGAGATGGTTGGATGGCATCAGTGACTCAATAGACATGAGTTTGGATAAACTTCGGGAGTTGGTGATGGATAGGGAGGCCTGGCATGCTGCAGTCCATGGGGTCTCAAAGAGTCAGACACAACTGAGTGACTGGACGGAACGGAACTGAACTGAAGCTTGAATTACTTGGACATCTTCCTTCAAAAAAAGGTCATCTTCCTTCAATAATTAACTTCATCATGTTTAACTTTTTGGTTTGCCTCAGCTATCACAGTAACAGAAAGATTACATAGTCATCTAGCAAGTCCTTTCATTTACTTCTCTTCATAAGTCAGTTGAAAAATTAAGAAATTTCTCATCTTCCTACTACCACATCTAAAACCTCCTTTGGTCTGTACTCATATTTTCCTGTGATCCTTTGAATTACAAAAGTAACATAAGAAGCATTTGCTCTATCAAAAATAAATTATCTTCCTAGTTTCCATGTTCCATCACTTATGACTTATCAAGGACTTTGATTTAATTAGTGCATTTATTTTCTTTGTTACAATAATATTTTTCCAGCATGCAAACGTCCTTTTTCTCTTCCATTAAATGAAAGATAACTAAATGAAATCTTAAACTTCTAGCCTTTATTCTGCTCTAATTACTTGTACATAAAAAGTATTTGCTCTATCAAAAATAAATTATCTTCCTAGTTTCCATGTTCCATAACTTATGACTTATCAAGGACTTTGATTTAATTAGTGCATTTATTCTCTTTGTTACAATAATATTTTTCCAGCATGCAAACGTCCTTTCTCTCTTCCATTAAATGAAAGATAACTAAATGAAATCTTAAACTTCTAGCCTTTATTCTGTTCTAATTACTTGCCCAATCATCTGGTCCTGTTCTTAGTAAAACTTTGCAATATATGTGCCTGAACTAGCTGCTTACATTTCCTTCTTCCTATTTTACGGTGGTTTTTCTTCCTATCAATCCATCAGACTGTTCTTGGTAACACTGTTAGTGTCAACTACAAATTGGCACTTGCCGTCTACCTCTACCAAGATTAAATCATGTGCTGCTGCAACTGCTGATTTTTAACACCCTCTTCTGAAAAAAGTCCAGGGTGGAGAGCAGAAATGAGGCACTCTGGCTCAGGGAACAATTGGCAGGACAGGCCTTCAGATAGTTATCTTCAGGAGACAAATTTATGAACCCAGTTCTTATGTCTCTTCATATCTAGAAAAGCACTAAAATCCATGATGATAACTATTCTTTATGACTAGCAGAAAACTTCTGGAAAAATAATGTGATTGCATGCACTCTCCCTTCACCAAAATCACCTTCCTCCCTACTTATTTGAAACAGTTTCTCAGAGCTATTTGAGGTGTTGTCACCTGGGCTGAAGTCCTTATTTTGCCCCAAATAAAACTTGTAACTGTCATGTTGCACACTTTTTAAGTCAATGTTAGTGATACCCATTATGCCAGCAGTGAAAGTAACCATTCTCTTCTATCTTGTATTTTATTAGTCCTTGACAGTGTTGATCCAGTCCTTATCTCTTGAGTAAAATAGCATATATGTATGCATTTCCTCTAATTTCACTAGTATATCTGCCTAATTTCCAATGCTTCTGCCTCTTCCTTATTTACTTATCTGTGGATGCAAGGGAAACCCCATGATTTGTTCAGAATATATTCTATTATTTCTAGACATACGATTTTTAATAGGGAATTTCATCTATGCATATGGCTTTGAAAACAATGCCAGCATAGACTGATCATCAAATTTCAGCTGTAGCTCTGACTTCTCCCCTGAACTTGAACCTTATTCCAAGCTTTCCATTAACTATATTCATTTCTTCATTTATAGTTCTGACAATATCTTATATTTTGCATGTCCAAAAATGGAGTATTTTTTTCCTTTTTTAAAATTGAAGGACAGTTGGTTACAGTATTGTATTAGTTTCATGTGTACTGAAAAATGATTGCTGCTAAGTCACTTCAGTCGTGTCCGACTCTGTACGACCCCATAGATGGGAGCCCACCAGGCTCCCCCGTCCCTGGGATTCTTCAGGCAAGAACACTGGAGTGAGTTGCCATTTCCTTCTCCAATGCATGAAAGTGAAAAGTGAAAGTGAAGTTGCTCAGTCGTGTCTGACTCTTCACGACCTAACCTAGATTGGCAATTCGTTTCTTATATGATATTATACATGCTTCAATGCCATTCTCCCAAATCATCCCACCCTCTCCCTCTCCCACAGAGTCCAAAAGATTGTTCTATACATCTGTGGCTCTTTTGCTGTCTCACATACAGGGTTATCGTTACCATCTTTCTAAATTCCATATATATGTGTTAGTATACTGTATTGGTGTTTTTCTTTCTGGCTTACTAGGTTTGATGCAGGATACAGGATGCTTGGGGCTGGTGCACTGGAATGACCCAGAGAGATGGTATGGGGAGGGAGGTAGGAGGAGGGTTCAGGATGGGGAACACATGTACACCTGTGGTGGATTCATGTTGATGTATGGCAAAACCAATACAATATTGTAAAGTAAAATAATAATAATAATAAAATAAAATCTAAAAAAATAAAATAAAATTGATTTCCATAAAAAACAAAACAAAACAAAAACTAATTCCTTGATAACTTCACAACCAAACCTTTCTTATTCATTCTTTCATTCTTCATCTCCAGAATATCAGAATCATCCTACCAGTTGGCTAAATCCCGAAGCTGAGAGTTCTGCTTGATGTATCACTTTCCTTCATGTCTCACATTTAGTTAAAGTCGTGTTGAAATAATGTAAAAAATGTTGAATGTTTCCGGTTCTCCCCCATTTCTACTGCCCCTATTGGTGCCCAAGCTACTCTCGTCTTTTGCCTGAGGACAAAAATAAACTCTGCTTCCAGTTATTTAGGCCTATAAGCAATTATCCACAGTTTGTAATTTTTAAAGTTAAATTATATTACATTATTTTCCTGATTAAAATCCACTAATATTTCTTCCAAATGAAGCTAGTATAAATCAATGTTCCTATTTAATGCAGGTTCATGCTTAGTTTTCTGACTTTTCTATTTTTTCTTTACTTACCTTATTCAAGTCAAAATAAATTTTCTATTTTCTGAACATGTCAAATCATTCCTTTTTCAAAATCTTTCTGGCTAAAATATGTCTGAAATATTTTCCAAATATTCTCGTGACTAAACACTTAAGACCCTACCACCTCTGAGAGTTCTATATTGCTGCTGCTGCTGCTAAGTCACTTCAGTCGTGTCCGACTCTGTGCAACTCCATAGACGGCAGCCCACCAGGCTCCCCCATCCCTAGGATTCTCCAGGCAAGAATACTGGAGTGGGTTGCCATTTCCTTCTCCAATGCACGAAAGAGAAAAGTGAAAGTGAAGTCGCTCAGTCTGTCCGACTGTTAGCGACCCCATGGACTGCAGCCCACCATGCTATTCCATCCATTGGATTTCCAGGCAAGAGTACTGGGGTGGGGTGCCATTGCCTTCCCCAGTTCTATATTGACAAACATATTTAAAGTAACATCACCCTGCCCCCACTACTCTGTGATAACATCGTCTCCTTTATCATCTCCTTAGCAGTTATCACTAAAGTTTTTTGTTTTACTCCTTTATTTTATCTCTTTCTCCAATGGAAAAAATATTGAGAATCTGTAGTAAATTTGTTGAATTGTAGATTCTGATTTAGCAGGTCTTGGGTTGCATCTGAAATTCTGCATTTCTAACAAGATCCCAGTTGAAACATATTTATCTAAGAATTTCATAACTCTAATTTTTTTTTTTTTTGCTATATCTTTTCTTAAATGTTTATGATAGTTTATTAGTTAAGGGGTTACTTGTAGAACATAACTAATTAACCATTGGGTTAAAAGCAATTTACAGATTCACTCACTGTAAACATAAACACTCTATGTATAACCCTTAGGAATGACTTCTAGAAGATCACCTAAGAAGTGCACCCCAAGGGAATTTAGTGTACTGTTAAGGTCAGAATGTTACCTGTGGAAAGAGGAAATAACATAACAGTGGTTGACTCAGGAATCATGATCCAGAGTCATGGTCTGCAAAGGGGAAAGCCATAATCACTGTTTCTGGCAATGCTGCTCTTCTATCACCTGAATAATGAATGACCCATGCTCTGTTTCTCATTTGTTTGATTCATTTCCAATTCAAGATTTACCCAGTTATATCAGTGTTACATTTAGGTTTCTTCTAGTTGTAAGGGAATCATAAAATTTGGCTTTTAGTTTTATAAGTTCTGCAGTACCAAAAGACATTGTAGGAGGAGGTCAAAATGAATATGAGCTAATACAATTCATCTGTTTAAAATAGCCCCAAGACAGTGCTGTTTGTGTTTCAAGAATTTAGTTTCCATTGAAAAATTTCTTACAATTTTTAATTTACTGTGCTTCTAGCTTCTCCCTCTAGTTTCAATATGTCTCACATTAGAATGGAATATGGGTCTGAACACCAAAAAAATTATTGAGTATAAAATGGGATGTTTTGGTCTAAGTACATCCCTTCCTTCCAACAGTCTAGAGGTTTGCTATGTCAAGCTCAGAGTGGATTATTTCAGGAGTATTACCCATATTCCATGTGAATATCAATTGAGGTACCCGACTTCACGAGTCTATGCATTAAAATTTAAATGTCACAGTTATGAGATATGCTTTTGGCTTAGATCAAGTGTTGTATAGGGGCTCCCTTGGTGGCTCAGTGGTAATGAAATCATCTGCCAATGCAGGAGGTGCAAGAGACACAGATCTGACCCATGGGTTGGGAGGATCCCCTAGAGTAGGAAATCACAACCCGCTCCAGTACTCTTGCCTGGGAAATCCTACAGACAGAGGAGCTTGGTGGGTCCATGGAGTTGCAAAGATTCAGACAGAACTGAGTGCTATACTGCCAAGAGCCACCACAGAAGATCACACCCATGACAAGGTCATGAGGAAGAAAACTGTTAAGCAAGGCTTCAGGACTCAAGGGGCTCCCTAGGCTTTCTCGAGCATCTAACCAGAAGCTGTCTGTTTTACTATTTCATGACTTTCACCAACTCCTCTGACATTAACAGGGGGCTATCCCCAACCGCCTTTCTCTGGAGAAAATCAGCTTAGGGCTATAGCTAATAAGTCTCCTGAACATGAGAGGAATATTTCCAATCAAACCCCCTCTGTTAGCATTCTAGCTTGGTTGGCAGGTATATCCAGACTCTTGCAGCTATGCATATGATTATTTACAGACTCCCAACTGTGAGAGGCACAGAAAGCCTAAAACATAGAGCCTTTTAAAGAGTTAAAACTTATTAGAGTAGTGATGGTGTAGGATTTCATTATTGGGTCAAAGCTTGTTGCTAAGTTCCCATATCTCTTATCCACTGTGCATTGGGAATGCATTAGTTAACATAGTTGAAAAGTAAGAAAAACAAGTATAACCTTGAAATTAACCACATCAGACTTTTGAGTTAATTGGTTCTTTCTTGTAACTCACTGCACCTTTGCTCCATGAGAAATGTAACTTGTTTTATACTTTCTGAGGCTGACATAGATTAGAAATATAAAGAAAAAACATTTCAAGGGAAAATAAGTTTTCTGGTTGAACAGCCTTTATCAAAAGAGGGTCATAAAATATCCACAGGCCTCCAAGGCCAGGAGATAATGTGCACAACATTGTCTATGGGAAGGTGAAGTCGCTCAGTCGTGTCCGACTCTTTGGGACCCCGTGGACTGTAGCCCACCAGGCTCCTCTGTCCATGGGATTCTTCAGGCAAGAATACTGGAGTGGGTTGCCATTTCCTTCTCCAGGGGATCTTCCTGACGCAGGGATAGAACCCAGGTCTCCCGCATTGAGGGCAGATGCTTTAACCTCTGAGCCACCTGGAAGGTTTGCAGAAAAAATCCTGGATTTGATAAAGACAAAACAGATGTTTGTTTGGGCTGACTCTGTATGACTTTGCAGCTTTCATTTCCTTCTATGTACAAGTAAAGGTATATAAGACCCTTTTGAAAATAAAAAAAAATAGGCCTCGCTCACTGAAGCAGCTTGGTCTCCCTGCATAAATCATTCTCTCTCTCTCTCTCTCTCTCTCTCTCTCTCTCTCTCTCCCCCTCTCCCTCCCTCTCTTTTTCAGGCTGATCTCTTGGAGCATAGAGGCTCTCTGTGTTCACTTTCCTGCCTGAGCTTCTAAGACTTTATTAGCTTTCTGTATAAACCAAGGAATATCAGCCTCTTTCTCTCCTCTATTTTCTTATCTTCAATATTCTTTCCTTATTTCTCTCTAAATCATCTGTCGACGCCATTTTTCCTTCAGGTTCCCATGGATCCTGTGGGGGCTGGAACCTGGTGCTATACAGTATTCAACTCAGTTCAGTTCATTCACTCAGGCATGTCTTACTCTTTGTGACCCCATGAATCAGCACGCCAGGGCTCCCTGTCCATCACCAACTTCCAGAGTCCACCCAAACCCATGTTAATCGAGCCGGCGATATCATCCAACAATTTCATCCTCTGTCATCCCCTTCTCCTCCTGCCTTCAATCTTTCCCAGCATCAAGGTCTTTTCAAATGAAGCAATTCTTCACATCAGATGGCCAAAGTATTGGAGTTTCAGCTTCAACATCAGTCTTTCCAATGAACACTCAGGACTGATCTCCTTTAGTATGGACTGGTTGGAGCTCCTTCCAGTCCAAGAGACTCTCAAGAGTCTTCTCTGACACCACAGTTCAAAAGCATCAATTCTTTGGCACTCAGCTTTTTTTTTATAGTCCAACTCTCACATCCATACATGACCACTGGAAAAACCATAGCCTTGACTAGATGGACCTTCGTTGGCAAAATAATGTCTCTGTTTTTTAATATGCTGTCTAGGCTGGTCAAAACTTTTCTTCCAAGGAGTAAGCATCTTTTAATTTCATGGCTGCAATCACCATCTGCAGTGATTTTGGATCCCAGAAAAATAAAGTCAGTCACTGTTTCCCCATCTATTTGCCATACATTATTATGTTTATAATTACAGACTTTGAAATAAGTCTAGTTTGGTTCAATAAAAACAACCTGTGTCTTCAGGAATGAGGCATGTTATCCTTCTGACATCTATGTATGAGAAGATGCAAGAAGTATTCCCACTCAGTTGCTTAATTGAGCTTTGATATCCTTAGCTTTTATTGGAGCTTCGTTCAGTTCAGTTCAGTCACTCAGTCGTGTCCGACTCTTTGTGACGAATCACAGCACGCCAGGCCTCCCTGTCCATCATCAACTCCCGGAGTTCACTCAAACTCACATCCACAGAGTCCATGATGCCATCCAGCCATCTCATCCTCTGTTGTCCCCTTCTCCTCCTGCCCCCAATCCCTCCCAGCTAGTTAAATAAGCAGGGTGACAATATACAGCCTAGACGTACTCCTTTTCCTATTTGGAACCAGTCTGTTCATTACTTAGGCACAATTATAGGAGTCATTTCCCTTGTAACTTTCCGATTCATGGTTGTTCTTTCTGTTATAGCCATCTCCTAACCTGAATCATCAGGTTAGCATAAACTCTCAAGTGTCATCCAGGAACTCACCATGAATAACAGAGACACTTCTATAACCTATGAAATTTCAAGGGTTTAGAGGTTATCTCCCAGAATCTGGGACACAGAGCATAACTCTCACTGGCTTTACTACAGAGCCACATTTTCTGTGAATCTCTTCCTGATTTTCTTTCTTATCCCTAGGAGAATTTATTGTGCCCTTCTCTGTGCTACTAAGGTATAGTGTATTATTCTCATATTATAGATAACCTTATATGAAACCAACAGTTTAATAGATGTTCGCTCATGCCTTTGTCTCCTTTGCTAGATGGTTGGTTCCTAGAGAGCAAGAAATGGTTGATCTGGATATTCTCAGAACCTGATATGGTTCCTGGAACATAAAGTAACATTTTTGTCTCTCTTTCTCCTTGTTCTTTCTATGTATATGCTTGCACATGCACAAACACATGGGAGAATGTAGGCTGTTATGAAAATTTTTACCATTCCTACATGTGTGAATAAAATAAAATCCTTAAAAACTAACCCTTGTTGCAAATTATATCATTCAAAATGATGTTTTCATTTATTTTGGGCATTTAAACTGATAGCTCCCATTTTACTGATGATGTTGATTAAAGGAAGCACAGGTATGGAAAAATGGAAGAAGGTACATGCATCAGGTGGTCCAATGATGCCTGAACCACACAACTAGCTCACACTGTAAGGGACGCGCTGAAGCTTCTGAAATACATATAAAGTTCTTTCTCTAGACTGCATTCCTTTCAGAGCACAGTTTGACCAGGATAATTGACTTACTGGCAAAGAGTTTTGATCTAAAAATTAAGTGTGCTTTTCTATAATTGGCTTTAATACAGTTGTAAAACAGAAAGGTAAAAGCCTTCTTTCAAGAAGACTTGGAAAAGTACTAATGCAGTAAATAGCACACTTGATACTTCTATTAAAGCTCTTTACTTAAATGGAAATTGACTATATAACCACATTTTTTGCACTCTGAGCTTTTTATCATCTGAGTAGTAACATAGATAATAAGATTTTGCATATTGTGGTTTTATGGAAATAGAACACTATTCTATTCTATTTTGAACTATTATATTCAGTTCAAACATGAGAATATCTATAATGGGAATTTAATTACAGTAAGATTATGCCAACAATTTTTGCAGTTTTTGTGACTATAGAAAAAACAATCTATACCTAATATTATGAGAAAATTCAAATCTAAGTACAGATACCCAAAGAAAAGCTAATAAATTCTTATGCTTAAGACATTATAAAAAAGTTAAGAATTATTATATAATATAAAATTAGAATTAATTATTGATACATTTAAAATTCTGTTTCACAATTTCCTTGCTTTCAAGGTCTCATATGATCCAAATGTGGATTGTATTAAATAAATTAAAAAAAAAAAGATAAGAATCTATCTATGGACTTAATTGTACCTCCCCCCTCCAGAAATTAATATTTTGAAGTCCAACCTCAAGATGACTATATTTAGAGATAAGGCTTTTAGGAGGTAATTAACATTTATAGGAGGCTATAAAAGTAGGGCCTTGATCCCATAGGTTTGAAGACCTTGTAGAAGAAGAAAGATCTCTTTCTTTCTGTGTTTCTTCCTCTCTGACTCTCTCTTCTCCCCAGATCCATCAAGGAAAGGTATGTAAAAGAATAGCAAGAGGGCAGATATCTGCAAGACAGGAAGAGGAATGTCATCAGTAACCAAATTGGCTGGCACTTTGATCTTGGACTTCTCAGTCTCCAGAAATTTGACAAATAAACTGCTGTTTCTTAAGCCACCTAGAAAATTATATGTCAATATCACTGATGAACATAGATGTAAAATTCCTCAACAAAATGCTACTTATCCAAATTCAACAATATATCAAAATGATCACACACCATAACTAATTGGGATTTATGCCATGTTGCAAGGATTTTTAAAATATGGGTAAATTGAGTATATTTTAAAATAAATTTTACAGTAGTAAATATCCTTTCATGTGTTCTTAATTTGGGCTTAAACCTGACATGGGCTTAGGAGGCTGAGTTAAAGATAAAAGTATATACTGTTAGATATATGACAGGCAATGGCAGGAAGGTTTTTAGGAAAATTGTAGTGTGATTAAGTTGTAGAATGTTTTCTCTTACTGACAGACATAATTTAAGAAAAAAAAAAGAAAAACATGCAGTGAAGGGGGAGATGGTTTATAAATGTATTGTCTCATTTAATTCTTATAAATAACCTTAGAAAAGTAGTATGTGGCTCATTGAATAGTAGCTCAATGCAGAATCAAGATGTTTTCTATTTATTAGCTATGTGACCTGGAGAAAATTATTCAACCTTCATATACCCCAGATTTCTAATAAATTAACAGAGAGAATAATAAGCTTAATCTGCTTTTTATATGTAACTATTTTACAGAAAGGAAATGTAACTCAGTGTGTCAGTTACTTTGTGACAGATCAAAAATTCAGTACCAAACCTTCTGAAATCAAAATTCTGAATTTCTATTAAAATAATTACTAGTCCTTTCAGACAGGATACACAGATAAATCCCAATCTATAAAAATTTAGACCTACCTTAGGATCTATGGATAGGGATCTTCCCAGTTGGGACAGTGGTAAAGAATCTTCCTGCTAATTCAAAAGTTGTAAGAGATGTGGGTTTGATCCCTGTGTCAGGAAGATCTCCTGGAGGAGGAAATGGCAACCCTCTCCAGTATTCTTGCCTGGAGGATTCCATGGACAAAAAAGATTGGGGGGCTACAGTCCATGGGATTAGAGTAGGACATGACTAACCAACTGCACACTTGACCATACAAAGGATAACCTACATACTCATTCAAGTATGACCTAAATCAAATTCTTTATGATTATATAGTGGAAGTGACAAATAGATTTAAGGGACTAGATCTGATAGACAGAGTGCCTGATGAACTATGGACGGAGGTTCATGACATTGTACAGGAGACAGGGATCAAGATCATTCCTAAGAAAAAGAAATGCAAAAAAAGCAAAATGGCCATCTGAGGAGGCCTTACAAATAGCTGTGAAAAGAAGAGAGGCAAAAGGCAAAGGAGGAAATGAAAGATATACCCATTTGAATGCAGAGTTCCAAAGAAGAGCAAGGAGAGATAAGAAAGCCTTCCTCAGTGATCGGTGCAAAGAAATAGAGGAAAATAATAAAATGGGAAAGACTAGCGATCTCTTCAAGAAAATTAGAGATACTGAAGGAACATTTCATGCAAAGATGGGTTCAATAAAGGACAGAAGTTGTAGGGACCTAACAGAGCAGAAGATATTAAGAAGAGGGGGCAAGAATACACAGAAGAACTAGGCAAAAAAGATCTTCACAACCCAGATAATCACGATGCTGTGATCACACACCTAGAACCAGATATCCTGGAATGCGAAGTCAAGTGGGCCTGAGGAAGCATCATTACAAACAAAGCTAGTGGAGATGATGGAATTCCAGTTGAGCGATTTCAAATCCTAAAAGATAATGCTGTGAAAGTGCTGCACTCAATATGCCAGCAAATTTGGAAAACTCAGCAGTGGCCACAGGAATGGAAAAGGTCAGTTTTCATTACAATCCCAAAGAAAGGCAACGTCAAACAATGCTCAAACCGCCACACAATTGCACTCGTATCACACGCTAGTAAAGTCATGCTCAAAATTCTCCAAGTTAGGCTTCAGCAATACGTGAACCATGAACTTCCAGATGTTCAAGCGTGTTTTAGGAAAGGCACAGAAACCAAAGATCAAACGTCTGCCAGATCATCAAAAAAGCAAGAGAGTTCCAGAAAAACATCTACTTCTGCTTTATTGACTATGCAAAGCAGTTGACTATGTGGATCACAATAAACTGTGGAAAATTCTGAAAGAGATGGGAATACCAGACCACCTGACCTGCCTCTTGAGAAACCTATGTGCAGGTCAGGAAGAAACAGTAACAACTAGACATGGAACGACAGACTGGTTCCAAATTGGGAAAGAAGTATGTTAAGGCTGTATATTGTCACCCTGCTTATTTAACTTATATTCAGAGTACATCATGAGAAACGCTGGGCTGGATGAAGTATAAGCTGGAATCAAGATTGCTGGGATAAATATCAATAACCTCAGATATGCAGATGACACCACCCTTATGGCAGAAAGTGAAGAAGAACTAAAAAGC
>SJYX01014520.1:0-17420 GCA_006410675.1 Oreotragus oreotragus | reverse complement strand
TTTTGAAGGAATCTCCACACTGTTCTCCATAGTGGCTGTACTAGTTTGTATTCCCACCAATAGTGTAAGAGAGTTCCCTTTTCTCCACACCCTCTCCAGCATTTACTGTTTGTAGACTTTCTGACAGCAGCCATTCTGACGGGCATGAGATGATACCTCATTGTGGTTTTGATTTGCATTTCTCTAATAATGAGTGACGTTGAGCATCTTTTCATGTGTTTGTTAGCCATCTGTATGTCTTCTTTGGAGAAATGTCTGTTTAGTTCTAGTTTAGAATAGAAGCTAACTGTGAAGCTAATTGTGTTATTACTTAGGCCACAATGGATCAGTGAAAATGATCAAAAGTCTGTGTGAGAGCAAAATTCAGGGTTATTTTTCAATCATCCTCTTGATTTACTATTGAGGAAAATCAACTAGAAAAAACTCAGCTTGCATGTAGTATGTTGACACTTAGGGCTTTGAACCTTCAGCCTAGATAGTCTTATAATTCTGGCAAATATTGATGCCAGGTTTAATGGAATACAGCAGATGCTATTAGCTGTTCATGGGGAATTATGTCCTTTAGATGCAATTTGTTCCTTTTACATTGTGAATTTATTAGTTACATACTGTTATATAACAAATGAGTACAAACTAGTGACTTAAAATGCACACATTTATTATTTCTTAATCTTTATGGGTCATGAGTCTAGATGTGGCTTAACTCAGTCCTTTGCTTAGGGTCTAAGAAGTCTGCAATCTAAGTGTCCTCTGAAGGTATTTTCATCTGGAGGCTCAGCTGGGTAAGAATTTGCTTCCACGATTACTCAGGTTGTTTATAGAGGCCACCCTAAGCTCTGGAGTCCACTGTTGGGAAAGCCTCAGATCCCTGGCATATGGGCTCTCCCTGCTTGTCTGCTCACTGCACCCATCCACAACAAGGGTCTCTAGACCCTTATATAATGTCACAGTATCACTGGAATAATGTCCTGTTACCTCTCTGTGTTTTCTTCGATATAAGCAAGAAATGGAGATTAAACAAAAATATGAACACCAGGGGTTGGGGATCACGGAGGACCACCTTCAAGTCTGTTTGTGACACATGATGTTTAAGCAGTTAAACCATTGCTACTGTTTAAGTGTTAGGAAATTATATGTTAAAAAACAGGTATTTCCAGATTTGAAAAAGCCTGATACACTAGGTGTGAATTTACTTGGCAAGTTTGCTATGAACTGAGGAGCAGCCGCTCCCTTTCAGCAGGTCAATCGCTCCTTCTCTGGTCCCTGTCCCCACTTCTCTTGATTGCATGTTACCCTTCATCATCATGATCAATGTATGGCAAAACCAATACAGTATTGTTAAGTAAAATAAAGTAAAAATAAAAATTAAAAAAAAGAGTGAGGTCAAATTAGTTTTTAGTATCTTATTATGGGAAAAATGTTTATTTCATAAAAAATACCATTATGGTTTGAGTTGTGTTCCCCCAAAATACATGTTAAATTCATAAACCCCAGTACATCTTAAAGTGAACTCATTTGGAAGTAAGGTCTTTGCAGATTTGATTAAGATAAGGAGGCTCGTTAGTACTGAGCCCTGACCTGACATGACTGGTACTTTTATAAGAAGGAAATATGGACACCGAAACACACAGTAAAAGTAACAAGTAAAAAAACAAAGGGAGAGATAAAAGTAGTACATCTACAAAACAAGAAATGCCCATGATTGCTAGTTGTCACCAGAAGCTAGGGAAGAGGCATAAATCCCCCCTTCAGAAACCCTCAGAGAGAACCAGCAGTGTCAAAACTTTAATTTTCAACAGCTTCTAGCTTAAAGATAACTTCCATCGTTTAAGTCTTCTATTTTGAGATACTTTGTAAAAGAAGCCCTAGGAAATGAAAGCAATGAACTAACATTAGTCACTGAATTTGATAGGGAGGCCTGGCATGCTGCGATTCATGGGGTCACAAAGAGTCAGACACGACTGAGCGACTGAACTGAACTGAACTGAACTGAATATTTTTTATTCCAAGACAATCTTTTAAATGATCAATGTGTCTTACAAATTTAAATAAAGATATGGATAAAGATATAATTATGGNCTGCGATTCATGGGGTCACAAAGAGTCAGACACGACTGAGCGACTGAACTGAACTGAACTGAACTGAATATTTTTTATTCCAAGACAATCTTTTAAATGATCAATGTGTCTTACAAATTTAAATAAAGATATGGATAAAGATATAATTATGGCAAAAGTCCAAAGAAAACTACTAAGTTTAAAAGTTGGCTTCTATTTTCAATGAGTTGCAGAACACGTTGATCATGTTTGGTACATTAACTCTGAGGAAATGAATAGCTTGTCCTTGAATTAAAAGAAAGATTCTTAGTTATGACTCTTTTTCTTCTTTTTGAAATTTAAGATGGTGTTATGGGTAGTGCACATGGCATGTGGTAAGGTTTTCTTAAATACCAACTAATGTAGAATTTTATTTGGACATATGTGTGTAAGGAGGGAGTCTAATAAGTAGAGATGACTACTGGCAAGTGTTTGATCTGGGAAGTTTTATTACCTTGAGCAAGTTAACCTGTCTATGCTTCAATTTCATCTTTTATTAAAAGTGGTGGTCCTCAACTTAGGATAGTTCAATTTATGATTTTTCAAATTTGCAATGCTGTTAAAGCAATACTCCTTCAGTAGAAAATATACTGTGAATTTCAAAATTTTATCTTTTCTCAGGGTAGCGATATGCAGTATAATATACTTTTGTGATAATAGGCAGGGACAGCAAGTTGCAGCTCCCAGTCAGCCACATGATCATGAGGGTAGATAAACAGCTGATACACTTACAACCATCTGCACACACAAAACCATTGTATTTTCACTTTCAGTACAATATTTAATAAACTGCATGAAATAGTCAACATTGAGTTATAAAATAGTCTTTGTGTTAGATGATGTGCCCCACAATAGGCAAATGTAAATGTTTTGAGTGTGTTTAAGGTAGACTAGGTTAAGCTATCATGGGTAGGTTAGGTGCATTAAATGCATTTTCAACTTATGATAGTTTAAATTTACAATGGGTTTATTGGAGCATACCCACATCATAAGTCTAGGAATATCTGTATTTCTTTCCCATCCATGGACAAATATAGAATGACTCTTTGAAAAAAGAGAAGGCTTGCTTTATCATTGAGCAAGAGGCTTTGTTTGATGATTCATTCATTAATTCATATATTCAAAATATTTATTGAACTTCTAGCTCCATGTTCAGAATTTTGTAGACTGGAAATAGATCAGTGAATTAAACATAAATATGTTTGATGTCATATGGATTATAGTTACCTACTCTAAGTATTGAATCAATGATGTTTCCTTTCTTCTGATTCAAAACTTTGTGGGAACAAAGTACATGATTCTGCACAATTTATAAATCAATGCAATAACTTTANTGTAGACTGGAAATAGATCAGTGAATTAAACATAAATATGTTTGATGTCATATGGATTATGGTTACCTACTCTAAGTATTGAATCAATGATGTTTCCTTTCTTCTGATTCAAAACTTTGTGGGAACAAAGTACATGATTCTGCACAATTTATAAATCAATGCAATAACTTTAGTAAAATGATGTTTCCTAATAGAGTCAAGCATACTGAAGACATCAAATTTCTTGTCAAGGGATTTTGCCAGGAAATCATCTAGTTCAATTCCCTAATTACAAAAGCCAGAGATGAAGCCCAGAGAAATGAACTGCTCTTGTATCAAAGCTAGTCAATGTTAAAACTGGACCTAACACCAGACATTACTGATGCCCAATTAAGACTCTGCTCTCCAAGATGGGCAACCACATCACTATTCATTGATCGTAGTGAGCCTGCCACTTCAATCACCAGTATGTTCTGTTAGACTAGTTTGCTGCTGCTGCTGCTAAGTCGCTTCAGTTGTGTCCAACTCGGTGCAACCCCATAGAGGGTAGCCCACCAGGCTCTCCCATCCCTGGGATTCTCCAGGCAAGAACACTGGAGTTGGTTGCTATTTCCTTCTCCAGTGCATGAAAGTGAAAAGTGAAAGTGAAGTCGCTCAGTCGTGTCCGACTCTTAGCAAACCCATGGACTGAGGTCCGCCAGGCTCCTTCATCCATGGGATTTTCCAGGTTAGAGTGCTGGAGTGGGGTGCCATTGCCTTCTCTGATATCATCCTAGAGAGAGGGATATAATGCTGTGATTCTAATTCAGTTAAGTCTGTAGATCCATACTACCTTTTCCACAAGAAGCTCAAGAATTATCGTGAGTAGTGTACACAACAATGAAAAGTTTATGCCAGCAAAGAATCATGCTTTGAAGAAATTTGTCTTGGTTACACTATAATTGCCTTGTGTTTGGGGCATAGAACAAGTGAAAACTATCATTCAGTTGATAAAATTTTAACTAATGAAGCAAGCATAATTTTACTAATACTTCCTTAGAAGTTTCTTTTTAACAGTATCCTGCTGAATTGTCCAGGATAAAAATAAAATACAGCTCTCTTTAAAATAAAAAATGAATTCCTTGTATCACTGATAGGTTTATTATATGTATTATAGAAACAATGAAATGAAGTATGCTATTACATATTAGTGAACCCACTACAAATGTCAAGAAAAACAATTTCAACACAAAATGTGCAAAGACCAATCCAAAATCTAAAGAAAAATCTGAACTAAAAGCCTATGAATTCTAGTAATATTAAATTTAAAAATATATGTGTAAAACAAGTCCTTAAAGAATCGTGTCATATCATATCAACACATTTATGTATACATAAATTCAGTTTCATTTTCATTAATTGAAAGTCAATGCATATTTATTCATATTTTGAAAAAAACTTCTGTAGTAGATTGGATTGTGTGATTTTTTAAAAAAAAGATTATGTTTGAGAATTCTTTTGGCTTATAATAGTACAGATATTCTCAAAGTGGAAAAGACTATGAATTAGTTCTCTAGATTTTATTCAGCAGAGATCCAGGAGACCAGGGACTCTGAGATTAGACCTTTTATGCTGTTAAAGATTACTAGAAATTTACAAGTAGATCTGGCCATTGTAAACACGATGAACAAATGGAAATTGACATCTGAATTTAGTCTTCTTTCAAAATATCAGTTATTTTCTTTTTCACATTTTCCATTTTGATTTTAGCATTTGAATAGCAAAATAATTATCTGGATTCTGTTTTTATGTTTCCCAAATGTTTGAGAAAGGAAGTGTGTTCCAAGAAGATGGAGGAAGTGCTTGAGTTTACTTTTACTTCTTTTTCCCTCAAGTCCAGTTATCTTTGCGCTGTTAATGCACACCAGTTTGAAGCAGGCCTAGGTAATTTCACTGGTGATCTATTTAAACTGAATAGTTTAAAAAATGCAAGAAGGATAACAGAGGAATGTTATCAAGCAAATGATCATAAGGGTGTGTGTCTGGGTTGTGTGTGTCTGTGTATGTGTGTGTGTATGGGAGGAAAAAGGCTGAATGTCTACTCTGTCATGAGACTTGTTAAGGACTTTACAAACCATTTGTTTGCTCTCACTTATGTCTTTGTTTCCATTGATAAAGAAATTCTGATCATCTGAGCATGATTGTTTTAATGAGACTTAGTTTCTTAAGGCAAGGAAACATCTGAAGAACTTAATCTGAGTAGTTAGATAACTAAACTATGAGTCAACTAGTGCACTACAGTATGTCCCNCATCTGAGCATGATTGTTTTAATGAGACTTAGTTTCTTAAGGCAAGGAAACATCTGAAGAACTTAATCTGAGTAGTTAGATAACTAAACTATGAGTCAACTAGTGCACTACAGTATGTCCCCTTGTATTAAAGAGATATGATTGAGGGGAAAAAAAGACTCTGTGCGACCCCATAGACAGCAGCCCACCAGGCTCCCACATCCTTGGGATTCTCCAGGCAAGAACACTGAAGTGGATTGCCATTTCCTTTTCCAATGCATGAAAGTTGAGGGGTGGGGGTGGAGTCGCTCAGTCATATCTGACTTGTAACTACCCCACGGACTGCAGCCTACTGGGCTCCTCTGTCCAAGGGATTTTCCAGGCAAGTGCTGGAGTGGGTTGCTATTGCCTTCTCTGGACTGATACTATTCTTTTCATTCTATTAGAAATGAGTTTACCACTGCCAAAATGTATATGCAGGCGATTATGTTTATGTATGTCCATTGTGCCACAACAAATCTTATTTCACTAATCTGGAATCCTCAGGCTCATTGGAAATGAAAAGTGTATTTCTTGTGTGTAAAAAAAATAAAAAATAAAAAATGATTATGTGTTAAGTTAAAAAAAAACTTTACAAAAATGTTAATACCACTGTCATGTTTCCCCAAAACTATCCTAAGAAGCACCCCAACTTTTTTCAGAACTTATATTGTTTGAAAATGCTACCATACAATGACTTCTGTTAAAAATAAGTAGTTTTATACATAAAGCAAAAATTGGCAAGTATGAACAAGTTTGCTGGTGTTGCAAAAAAATGTAATAAATCATTTTGCATTGCTGTAGAATGCTCATTTTCACCATAAAGAACAAAAAATTTCTAACAGAAAAATTCTTCCAATGAATTACACCTGAGTACTCATTAGTTCAATAAGGTCCCCAAAGAAAATTTAGACAAGCTGACTCTCAACACTGAATTGGAACACCCAAGGGGAATAAGATGAATGAGGCTTCTTCACTTTTAGTTTTATTAAATAGGCAAAGAACCCAGTTAGAAAGAAGAATACATAAACTTTTCCCCCTACAAGTTAAGAAACAATAAGATAATAATTATAATATTTGGGGAAAAAACTAATCCAAAACCCAAACCAAAAAGCAATAATAAATCTCATTGGTTAGAAGTACTTTTCAAAACTTTGGATAGGAATTTAAATGTCACCGAATTAATTAAAATTAATAAAGAGCTTAAGAAACTTTTTTCTTGATTGTAGCTTTTATAGACTTTGTTAAAAGAAGTAGTGGTTCTTTTTAACTTTTCATTTGATTAAGAACCCATGCATCTTGATTAAATAAAAATACATCATTTTGTCTAGATAATCAAAATTATTTAGAATCAACATATGGCATACAATGACTGCAGAGCAATTTTATTTGGTTTGATAATTTAATAGATTATCTGAAGAACAAACTTACTACTTACAGAATTGTAAAATATTGAAGAAATTATGTTAAAAGATAGGAAGTAGAAGGAATAAAACAATTATATTCATTCTCAAACAATACATATTTGTATAATTAGCTACACAAAATGGTGCAGTGGTAGAATATGTGCTTGCTATTGCAGAAGGTGCAAGAAACACAGGTTCAATCCCTGGCTTGGGAAGATCTCCTGGGGAAGGGAATAGCTACCAGTTCCAGTATTCTTGACTGGAGAATTCCATGGACAGAGAAGCCTGGCAGGCTATAGTCCATATGGTTGAAAAGAGTCAGACACAACTGAGTACACACACTTCAAAACTATTCAGTTCAGTTCAGTCACTCAGTCGTGTCAGACTGTTTGCGACCCCATGAATCGCAGCACGCCAGGTCTCCCTGTCCATCACCAACTCCCGGAGTTGCTCAAATTCATGTCCATCGAGTCGGTGATGCCATCAAGCCATCTCATCCTCTGTCGTCCCCTTCTCCTCCTGCCCCCAATCCCTCCCAGCATCAGAGTCTTTTCCAATGAGTCAACTCTTCGCATGAGGTGGCCAAAGTACTGGAGTTTCAGTTTTAGCATCATTCCTTCCAAAGAAATCCCAGGGCTGATCTCCTTCAGAATGGACTGGTTGGATCTCCTTGCAGTCCATGAGACTCTCAAGAGTCTTCTCCAATGCCACAGTTCAAAAGCATCAATTATTCGGTGCTCAGCTTTTTTCACAATCCAACTTCACATCCATACATGACCACTGGAAAAACCATAGCCTTGACTAGATGGACATTTGTTGGCAAAGTAATATCTCTGCTTTTCAATATGTTATCGAGGTTGGTCATAACTTTCCTTCCAAGGAGCAAACGTCTTTTAATTTCATGGCTGTAATACATATCAAGATAATTATTATGGGCCTCTACTTTTATATAATTATGCATTTCTAAGTATATATGTGAAAGTGGGAAATGTAGAGGTCAAAAATTATATCTACTTACTAGAAAATAGCTTCTATTCACAATGAAGTTAAAATCACATAAAATTTATATTATGGATATTAAGTGCAAATGGTAGTTATTTTAATGTTTCACATTTGGTTTTAAATCAAAGTATTTTTCTTCACATTTGAACAAAGAGTTCAAATGTGTATGCTTAGCTACAGTCTTGATTTCAGCACTTACATCTTTACAATTTTTACCCTAAGTGGTAATTTCCATCTTTATCTAAATTAAGATTTGTTTATGAACACTAAAAGCAAGGGTAACCCTGATAAAAAGACATGTTAGTCAAAGTTTTAGAAGCAGAGACTTGATTGAAACAAAGAAGTATTATTGAGAGCTTTGTCAGAACTAGAGCCCAGGAGACACATACTCAAGAAGCACTTGAATTGTGTTCCACCAAACTACAAAATGAAAAACTACAAACTATAAAATGCAGCAAACTACAAACTACAAAACTACTATAAAGGTAAAACTCTCAAGGCCACATTTAATTGTATGCATTACATAATTCTTTTCTGTCAATAACTATAATTGAATCTGGCAAGAAGTCAGGGTGCTTGGTAAGCAAGGATTATTTAAGATCAGAAACAGTTGCATCCTTCCAGTGGGGGACCATCAGAATATAAAACTGCAGTTGGTGAATGATGTGCTTAATATAGCTGGTGGTATCCTTGGGTTTGATAAAGTTCAGAGAAAATTCAAGTTCTCTGTGGAAAAAAAAAGAAGTGTCTGATACCAGATCCTTGATTGCCACCAACTCCATTTTTGTATGCCTGACTTGTGTTATCACAGGTCATTGTAATTTTGTAATTACACTGTAATTTTGATCTGTCATCAGAAGTATAAAGAATGAGGAAAGATGTACTTACTTATGTATGAAATCTTGAAGTAGGGCACACCTAAGATTATTTTTCTGCAGCTCAACAAAATCAGTCCATTCCTTATGAGCCCATGTATGATTTTTTGGGCACTTTCCTAAAGTCACATGATGGCTGCAGCTGTTTCCAACCAACATATCCTTTCAGAAAATAGTATGTCAGAAAAAAAGGAATGCTTATATATAATGTCCATTTTCCCATAAGTCATTCAGGAGATTTTTAAATTACATCTTGTGGATTCATCTGGTTCATAGGTCTGAACTACCATTTAACACAGAGAATGAAAACTCAACTTCTGGCTTCTGTCAAACAAGATTCACACTTGGCTGCATGCCCCAGTTCTCCTGAAAGATAGAACTTTCAGTTTTTACAAAATCGAGTGAGTCTATAACCGTACTTAGATCTACGATTGTTGGCATCATCAAGTTCATTTTTCAATGGAAATTTTATGAGGTAGTAAAAGCAAAATATAGTGAAAATCCAAGTAATTACATAAATAAACATAGACAAAGAAAGTGATTCTGTGAAATTGAAACTTTGGCTGACAGAAAGTATCATTTCAAGTTAGCTTGAAATTTTGTATAGATGATCCATACATAAGTTTAAATTTAATTTATGGCAGTGAATTACAAATTGTTTATTGTATAATATAAAATCATAAAAGAAAATATATTAGTAATTATTCTAAAGTCATCTGTTATTTTATTAAAATATGTTATTAAATGTAAAAAAAAAAAGTTGAAGGCAAATGTCAACCCATGCTGTTTTTAACATTAGCATGTCAATTTCAAGTAAATTTCTATGAGCAAATAGAATAATGAACTCTGGGATTCTATTGCGTGCTAAGTCACTTCAGTCATGTCCAACTCTTACAACCCCACAGACTGTAGCCTACCAGGCTCCTCTGTCTATTGGATTCTCCAGACAGAATACTGGAGTGTGTTGCCATGCCTTCTTCAGGGGATCTTTATTTCCTGTTCCTGCAACATTTTAGTTTTCTTTTTACACTTATGTCTTTATGAACCAAAGCAATACATACTAATTGATCATTATGGGTGAGATAGAGAATGGGGCTACAGGTGCAGCCTCTGTTCTTACAATCCACATAGTCTATTAGAAGAAACAGAGAAGGATACCACTTGAATAGAATAAATTATGGTGGGTGTTACCACAAGATATGCAGATGTTCTGTGGAAACACTGGGCAGAAGCCACTCATTTGGTCTACAGGGCATCTGAGAAGGTGTCTCAGAGGAAACATGATATATAAATAAATCTTGAAATAGAGTTGCCAGGTGAGTGGGAAAGATGAATAGCATTTCCAATAGATAGAATAGCACAAGCAATGTTCTAAAGGTAGAAAAGAACATTGCTGTTTATAAAGACAATTTAATATGGCCAGAGAGCAGGGTTTTGAAGAGAAGATGTGAAAATATATCTGGAGATACAATATATTTGCACTCAGATAAAATAAGGCTTGTGAAGCTCTTAAAGCATTTGGACTTCATTCTAAGGACAATGGGGGCATCATGTAATGGTTTTAATTAGCTGAGTGGTATAAGAAAATTTGCATTACAGAAATAGCCCTCTGACTGTATGAGGGCAGGATTATGGTATTCAAAGCAGGTGGCACAGTGGTAAAGAATTGGCCTGACAATGCGGATGACACAAGACACACAGGTTCAATCTCTGGTTCAGAAAGATCTGCTGGAATAGAAAATGGCAAGCTACTCCAGTATTCTTGCCTGGGAAATTCCGTGGACAGAGGAGCCTGGCAGACTACAGTCCATGGGGTGGAAAAAAGTAGGACAAAACTGAGCAACCAAGCACATACAAATTTAATAGGCAATTTCAATAACCTAGATTAAGTGTTATAGTGTTCTAAACAAGGCAAGAGATTATAGAAGTAAATATACTAGAGAAAAGCATCTTTAATACAGAGTCAAGCATCCTAAGATTTTAGAGGTTGAATAGACACAGAAGGTGAAGAAAAATGAAGAGTTAAGACTGATTTCAAGCTTCCTGGTATAGCTTACAGTTGTATATTCATGTTAGTCACCAAGATATGGAACTCAGGATAAGTCTGCTGAGTATAACTTATCTTCTTTTTAGTATGTGAAATTTATGGTAGTTGTGTGCATGCATGTGTGCTCAGTTGTACCCAACTATTTGTGACTTCATGGACTGTAGCCTTCCAGGCTCCTCTGTCCATGGAATTTTCCAGGTAAGAATACTGGAGCACGTTGCTATTTCCTCCTCCAGGGGATCTTCCTTACACAAAGATTGAACTGACATCTCCTGCATCTCTTGCATTGGCAGGCAGATTCTTTTACCACTGCAACATGTGGGAAGAGGTGATTTCAAAGTACAGATTTCCTGAATTTTTAAAATATAAAGATCCAGGGCCTAAAAGAGAGGTCAGGGATAAAGATTCAATTATGAGCTAGCTGGTATGGACATATTTCAATATTAAAAATTTAGATTACATTGTCTAGGGAAGATGTGTGGTATATCTAAGAAAAGAAGAGAAGAGCAGAGAAATGGCTGCTAGATAAAATTATAAAGATCAAATATTTGCCTATTAAAACAAAACAAAAGATATTGTCTACTACATAGTTTCCTTCTTTTGCTGTTAAAAATATGGCCACACATTTGGTGGCAAAAAATAATACAAATGTATTAACTTATAGTTCTGAAGATCAAATTTGAAATTAGGATCAGTGGATCACCAGATAATCTTCTATCAAGATATATGTTTGATATATTACATGTACTCCCAAGCCTTAAAATTCACATTTACTCACTCCTCTCCCACCTTTGGAGTAGTTCGTGAGAACTGAGAGGCTGTCCTCAGTAGGCCATAGTCCTCAGTAAGGTCCCTAAATAAAATGGAAACTCACAGTTCTCACATTCTGCATTTTAAAAAACTTTCAGTAGATATAGCCAATTAGCATTCCAAAGAATGTCAAACGATTATGCGGTATGTGTCTTTGAAATTAAGAACTGAAGTTAAAAAAAAAAAAAGCATTGAAATATCAAATTGAGTGATTTCATTAATCTTTAAACTAAAATGTCCTCTTCATTCGTGAGGACTATGATATTTGTAGCAGGAAAAAAATGTCAACTGTATTTTCACTTGAATTCTAGGAAGATAAACTGAATTCTGTGAAGAAGGAAAATAATTTTCCTTTTACCACTCCAAGTTCTTGACTGAAATTACTGTATAATAAAAGACAGATTAATGGGATAAAACACATAGAAATTTAATAGCATGAGTACCTCCTGTATACATGCTACTGCTGCTGCTGCTAAGTAGTGTCAGCCGTGTCCAACTCTGCATCCCTAGAGACGACAGCCCACCAGGCTCCTCTGTCCCTGGGATTCTCCAGGCAAGAGTACTGGAGTGGGTTGCCATTGCCTTCTCCTCCTGTATCCATGGAAGACAGTAAAACTGGGTATCTCATAGAAATGGTCCAAGTNATCCCTAGAGACGACAGCCCACCAGGCTCCTCTGTCCCTGGGATTCTCCAGGCAAGAGTACTGGAGTGGGTTGCCATTGCCTTCTCCTCCTGTATCCATGGAAGACAGTAAAACTGGGTATCTCATAGAAATGGTCCAAGTGACCACCGTAAATATCAAATAAAGACTCTCAAGAGTCTTCTCCAGCACCACAATTCAAAAGCATCAGTTTTTTGGTGCTCAGTCTTCTTTATGGTCCAACTTTCACACCCATGCATGATTCCTGGAAAAAACATAGCTCTGACTATATGGAACTTTGTCAGCAAAGTGATGTCTCTGCTTTTTAATATGCTATCTAGATTTGTCATAATTTTTCTTCTGAAAAGCAAGTGTCTTTTAATTTCATGGCATCAGTCACCATCTGCAGTGATTTTGGAGCCTAAGAAAATAAAATCTGTCAGTTTTTCCACTTTTCCCCCTTTTATCTGTCATGAAATGATGAGACTGGATGTCATGATCTTAATTTTTTGAATGTTGAGTTTCAAGCTAGCTTTTTCATTCTCCTCTTTCACCCTCATCTAGAAGCTCTTTAATTCCTTTTTACTTTCTGCCATTAGAGTGGCCTCTTCTGCATATCTGAGGTTTTTGATATTTCTCCTGGAAATCTTGATTTCAGCTTGAGTCATCCAGCCAGGTATTTGCATGATGTACTGTGCATATAAGTTAAAAAAGCAGAGTGACAATAAACAGCCTTGATGTGCTCCTTTCCCAATTTTGAACCAGTCCATTTTTCCATTTCTGGTTCTAATTGTTGCTTCCTAACCAGCTTTCAGAAAGACAAACAGCCTTTGGAGATGTAAGGCTTCTACATGTAAATGACTGTTACAAAAGGGTAACTTCTACTTGTCTTCAGATCTTCTTAAAAATAATCTGCATAAAATAATTATTATGCCAAAGAGACATATTTTGGAATAATATGTTATTCTGTCCCCTTCAGTTCAATGCTTCCCTGAACTCATGGTTCTTGAATAGAATCCATGTCTGGTTTTATTTCTTTTTTTTAGTTCCACTAGAACATGTAGTCCAAACACAGAGATATTATTGGTATCTCATGAAAAGGATGTCTTTTCTTATCAAAATTTTATCTTCTTTAACCTTAGCCTTTTTTCTTTAACCCAGTGCTTTTTTTTTCTTCTTTTCCTATTGCTCTATATTCTGTAATGAGTACTCATTATTGTTGAATTTAATGGTGATTGTCAAATACAGTGCATCAAAATGTGTTTTAATTGCCCCTTAGCATGTTGGATAATAATGGTTTTCATTTACTTGTGAGAACTCCTAGAAATGCAATGTTCTCTCAAGGAATGCATTTAGAATGTGCTTTTAAAAAGAGATTAGGAATGAATCTGAAGCAGAGAGGCTTAGATGGAGGGAAGGCAGCGAGTGGCTATTTATGGTCACCTGAGTGTTGAATGGATAAGGATTCAGGGAAATGAAAGCAAGATTGAAAATAAAAGGTGGGAGGGAGAAGTGAGAATGGTTGAAAAGAGTGGTTTTTCCCTGGAAATCAAACAGTAGGAGTCATACCACTGTTATATCTCTCTTACTTAAATTTAAGGCTGCTTTTCTAGAGCCTCCTGAGGTTTCCCTACCTGCACTGATGTTTTGCCCATTAAAACTCTCAATCTGTTCAAGCTGTGGGGTGAAGGAGAGTGTGTTATTACTCTGTTGCTTAAAGGAAAATGAAATCTGCAGTTGCTTCCAGAAAAAAAGCAAACCAAAGAGTTTTCTATCACAAATGAGAATACAAGTAAAATAAGTCAGTATAAGATTGCTCTGAGCACAAACATCCCTCTGCTGATATCTTTTAAAAACAACCATAAAAGAGTATTCATTCACCAATGCAACAGTTTTTGGGATTTAGAAATTGAGTTTGTACTACTTATTATAATCAAAGAGTTTAAACATAAATTGAGCTTTTAATAAACATTAATTTAATCTTCCTTTGATAGATAAGAATTATATCCTAGGGAGATTAGGAATATGAACTCCTAGCTCTCTGCCCTGTACACTGCATGAAAGTGAAAGGGTTGGTCTCTCAGTTACAGCCCACCAGGCTCCTAGGTCCATGGAATTCTTCAGGAGACAGTACTGGAATAGGTAGCCAGTCTCTTCTCCAGAGGATCTTCCCAACACAGGAATTGAACCCAGGTCTCCCATATTGCAGGCAGATTCTTTACCTTCTGCAATAACATAGAAGCATGCAATAGGCTATCAAAATTTTCCAATGTTTTCTTTATACTACTTCTGTGTCTAGATAGTTACATAATTACTTCGTGAAATTTTATAGATGTTTTAATATGTTTGGACTTCCCTAGTGGCTCAGATAGCAAAGCCTCTGCCTACAATGCGGGAGACACAGGCTTGATCCCTGGGTTGGGAAGATCCTCTGGAGAAGGAAATGGCAACCCACTCTAGTACTCTTGCCTGGAAAATCCCATGGACGGAGGAGCATGGTAGGGTACAGTCCATGGGGTCACAAAGAGTCAGACACGACTGAGTGACTTCACTTCTTCACTTGAATATGTTTAGATATTTTATTCTCATGGATAATATATATGTTCTTCTTTATATATGATTGTGACCTAGGCAGTGTCATTCACTTAATAATCACAGTGTGTTACATTATCTGGTGTATTACATCATCTGTACTATCTGTGCAACTCTGTGGTAGCCCTGCTACATCTTAATTTTTTGATAAAAAATTTTATTTTGCAAACCCAGAGGTATATAAAGATGAACACTTCTAGGTGTGTGATTGAAGCAGACTAAGCATATGTACAATTATTGTATGAAGGAAATACTTGTAGTTCACATGAAAGTTGGCAGTACTACTTCTCCCCAATAGATATATTACTAGTTCCACATTGCTAGATCTACACATTTCTCAATGGAGTACAAAAATCTGTGATTTTAAAACTTGATTCAGTTAGTAAAATACTGTATTGGTCAACATAAAATACTTACGAAATAAAATTTGCAGAAGGAATTCAAAATATATGCTTTGAGTTTGCAACCTCTGATCCAACCATTTTTCTGGAATTGTTTTACCTGACACAAGCTGACATTAGGAAGTGTTGAATAATTTGAGGGAGGGGAGCAAAAGAGGTAAAATGTTAAAGAAGGGTCAGAACCCCATCACTGAATATGTTAAGAGGCCTGATGATTTCTGGAAGAAAGCTATAAACTTTCTGGAATGGAGGAGAACATCTGAGAGGGATACCTACTTGATAAACTTTGGAAGGTTAAGCTATAAGTTTTAAGTCTGTTTTGTTAAAGATCTGTAAATACTAAAACGACTAGGCAGTATGCTCTCAAGTGATGATGCAGGTGTCACAAACAATCATAAAGAAATGATTCATGTTGATAATATCCTCAAGATCCTTTATAAAGTGTCTCTTCTATCTTAAATTAGTTATATTATGCTGAATGAGATGGAGGAATCCCCCAATTATGACTGAGAAGAATGGTAGTGAGATGCTTAGTTTATTAATAAATTATATTATATCTAATGAGCAATTGTATTACTTTGCTAGGGTTGTCATAATGAAATACCAAATACTGGGTAGCTTACGCAAGAGAAATTTATCTTTTCACAGTTCTAAGGCCACAAATTCAAGATCAGGGTGCCAGCAGCATTGGCCTTTTACAAAATTTTTGATAAGATCTGCACTTTGTAGACAGCCTTGTCTCTGTTTACCTCTTTTTTAACTAAAACATCAGTCCTGTTGGACTAGAGTCTCATCTTAAGATTTCATTTAAACTTAACTTCTATCTTAACAGTCTTATCTCCAAATACAGTCACACTGGGGTTAGGGCTCTGAACTATACACTTTGGGAAGACACAATGTAGTCCATAATGCCCATAGTAGTTTGAATGAAAGAAAGCATTTAGCTTGCCTCCATCCTCACATACACACACACACACACACACACACACACATTTAAAAATAATTCTGATACAATAAGAACAGAGGTCCTTATTGTATAAGAACAGAGGTCTTATTGTAATAAGACCAGAGGTCTTGAATATTCATTGGAAGGACTGATGCTAAAAATGAAACTCCAATATTTTGGCCACATGATGCGAGGAACTGACTCATTGCAAAAGGCCCTGATGCTGGGAAAGATTGAAGGCAGGAGGAAAAGGGGACAACAGAGGATGAGCTGGTTTGATGGCATCACTGACTTGATGGATATGAGTTTGAGTAAACTCCGGGAGTTGGTGATGGACAGAGAAACCTGGTGTACTGCCATCCATGGGGTTGCAAAGAGTCAAACATGACTGAGCAACTGAACTGAAAAACAGAGGTATAAGTACAAACAGAACAGAAGAATATTATGGAGGTGCAATGAATTTTGTAGTTCTATAAAAGTTGGAAACTATGAAAACTATAAAATATAAAAGTTGGAAAGTAAACAGATGTATAATAATTGACAATACAGCACAAAATGATCAAGTTCAACTTTCTGTAAGGCAGGTGTCAATAAGACGCAAGAAAATTTTCTATAGAAGCCTCAAAGCCTCCACATTTGGAGGCACCAGTACTTCTGAAGGCAGAAGTTATGGATGTAAGGAGGCTGAAAAAAGTAGGATTCACTATACAATTTTACTATACAAGAAAGTATAAAAGTACATGTTCAAAACATTATTCTTTATTCATGAAGTCAAACTCCTACCTCTCTTCTGACAAGGTTAAGGAATTTTTGCATTTTATTATTTTTTTTTCTTTCTCTTATTATTTATTTATTTTTTAAATTTTATTTTACTTTACTTTACAGTACTCTACTGGTTTTGGCATACATTGACATGAATCCGCCACGGGTGTACACGAACTCCCAAACATGAACCCCCCCTCCCTCCTCCCACCCCACATCAT
>SJYX01014519.1:340599-362037 GCA_006410675.1 Oreotragus oreotragus | reverse complement strand
GCGCGCGCGTGCGTTCAGTTGTGTCTAACTCTTTGGGACCCCATGGACTGTAGCCTGCCAGGCTCCTCTGTCCATGGGATTTCCTAGGCAAGAATATTGAAGTGAGTTACTATTTTCTCCTACAGGGCATCTTCCTGACCCAGGGATTAAACCTGTATCTCCCGCTTGGCAGGTGGATCCTTTACCACTGTGCCACCTGGGAGCCGATGGTGTTTTCTTATAGCAGCCCAAACTGACTAAAATAGTTTGGTTTATGTCTACTAACCTATTATTTATTTTGTATTTATCTCATCTGTTCTTCGATCCTTTATTTATCCTTTCTTGAATTACTTTAGACTAATCAGATTTTGTTTGTTACTCTATTTTCCCTCTATAGGATTTTTTAAAATTATGTACTATAAAAATTATTCTTTTTGATATTTTCCATGTAACTACAATATGCATACATATCTTATTGTGATCTACCTTAAATTAGTAACTTACCAGTTACTGACCAATATGAGAACACGTCAACAGTTTAATTCCATCTACTCACCTGCCGTAGTTTGTGCTAGTATTGCTGGCACTGTGAGTCATTAACATGAGTAGAAGGGAATTTGAATGAAATTTTTGGATTCTTCTTTCAATTCCTTTCCCATCTGGGGTGTAATGCTCAGTTCCAAGATACATTGGCAGTTCTGAACTCAGACCTCTTTCTCCTCTATCCAGTAAGACTGTCACTTTGAGTTATAGTCCATACATTACAATTAGAAAAATGCCCTCAGAGAAAAGCCATAGCATGAATGCACCTCACTGTATGTGCTTTCCTTCTCTCAGAGACTGAGAGAGTCCTGCCTATTCTGATTTTGTGCCAGCTCCTTCAAACAGTTGATTTATGTATGTCATCAGCTTTTATAGTTGTTCTTGGCAGAAGGCTTTGTTCAATACCAGCTACTTTATCATGCATGACTGAGACTGGAAGTCCTTTAGAATATTTTTATAAACAGAAATCTCTCCTTGGGTAGTATTTAGTACACCAGTGGACAAATGGCACCCTACTCCAATACTTTTGACTGGCAAATCTCATGGACAGAGTAGCCAGTAGGCTGCAGTCCATGGATGGGGTCGCTGGAGTAGGACACGACTGAGCGACTTCACTTTCACTTTTCACTTTCATGCATTGGAGAAGGAAATGGCAACCCACTCCAGTGTTGTTGCCTGGAGAATCCCAGGGACGGGGGAGCCCTGTGGGCTGCCATCTATGGGGTCGCACAGAGTCAGACATGACTGAAGCGACTTAGCAACAGCAGCAGCAGGACAGTTCATGTAAATGAATGGTTGTTTTTTATCAGTATATAAAATAGATAATTCCTTTGCATCCTCCAATGTTGACCAATTATCATTTTTAGTGTAATTATGACTTCATGGATGTAGACATTTTTGTTGTACTTCAGGGCTTCCCAGGTGGCGCTAGTGGTAAAGAACCCACATGACAAGGCAGGAGACAGTGAGAGACTAGGGTTCAATCCCTGGGTTGGGAAGATGCCCTGGAGGAGGGCATGGCAACCCACTCCAGGAGAATCCGAGGGACAGGGAAGCCTGGAAGACTGCAGCCCATACGGTTGCACAGAGTCTTACTTGGCTGAAACAGCTTAGCATACATGTAAACTTGACTGAGGGAATCTGTTGGCAATGCTTTTGTTTATTTAAAAATTTATCTAGAAAATATCTCTGTACAGAGCTCAGAAAATGCAAATATTTCCTCCCTTTCATTAGCTTAGAAAAGTGATGAGAAGTGGGATCACCGGACACTGTAGAGAAGGAATGAGTAGAAGGACTAGAATTCATTTGTACATTTTACTCAGTAATAACTCTCCTCCATTCACTATTATGCTACTATTATTATAATACATTTAAAGATAATTATTTCATCTAAATATATTATTTAAAGAGTCTTAGTGCATTAACTATTGGTTGATATTTTCTATTGAGTTGATGGATTTGTCTTCCCTGGTGACTCAGAGGTTAAAGCATCTGCCTCTAATGCGGGAGACCTGGGTTCGATCCCTGGATCGGGAAGATCCCCTGGAGAAGGAAATGGCAACCCACTCCAGGATTCTTGCCTGGAGAATCCCATGGATGGAGGAGACTGGTGGGCTACAGTCCATGGGGTTGCAAAGAGTTGGACACGAATGAGCAACTTAACTAACTTCAGAGAAATTCCTAGAAGGAACATTATAGTAACTTGCAATGTTATTTTCCTGGGTAGGAGTCTCTTGAAATTGTCTTAATAGTTATGCTAATGAAGACAATTCAATATTAAATTCTGTTAATGTTGACTCTATAGACTGTGTATGTTTGTGTGTGTGTGTATGTGTGTGTGTGGTACATGGTTTTGATTTTTCACTGTGATTAATGAGACCTCTCTGATTTCAATAATTTCATTTAGACAAGTGATGGAGACAGGTAAGCTATAGAAAATATTTAGGGCATCAGGGACGTAGATTAATAATAAGTTCTTTATGCTTGGCTGTAGGGAGCAGCAAAGGTTTCACCCCAGAGATGATCTTTGAGACTTTTTGTTGGAGTTCACCCACAGTAGAAAGAGCCATTCCAAACAGAGGGAACAGCTTGTGTAAGGGTGCATGAGGAAGTAGGATTGGAGATAAGGCTATAATGTAGCTAAATCAATGGGCCTTTATTCCATCATAAAGAGTTTGCACTTTATCCTATACAAGAAGGGGGAAATAGCCATTAGCTGAAATTAAATCAGCAGGATAAATTTAGTTAGTAAATATACCCAGAACATTTTTAATAATTAGGGAAAAGGAAAGATAAAGTGGACTTCCCACGTCCCTGATTTTATAATTGGATAATAATAGAGAGGGGATGGGTGGGAATAAGCTGTCATTGGGGGAATAGGACTATGATAAATTTTATATTTCTACTACTATATTTATCTATAGTTGTGTGTGAGTATATCTCTCATGGTATATTTTTTAACCTTATATATCTCTTAGGCTAACCTCTCTGCTCCTCAAAGATAATGAAATGCACTCTCATGTTTTTTATTAGGAAACATTTATCTTGTCTTGCTGCCCTTTCAGCTGTTTACTTCTTCTGCAAGCTCTCATGTTTTCATGAATAATGTTATGTACTCAGTGGATATTTTTATAATGAAAAGTCACACATAGGGCTCTGTCACACATAGAGATAATATTAGTCACTTCAGGAAAGTGTCATCACACAAAAATGGGCCAGATTGAAAGTTAGCTAGATATGCCTTGCTGGTTGCAGTCATGAAGGGGGTTCAGCACTTGTCAACTCATTTAAACTTTAAGGGAAGAATTAACTGAACATTCTTGAAGAAGACATTGAGGCAGACAGACAGGACAGCGTTGGAATGGAAAAGAATGCATTTTGTAGAGACGTGGGTGGACATAGAGTCTGTCATATAGAGTGAAGTAAGTCAGAAAGAGAAAAACAAATGTTGTTTATTAACAGAAATATGTGGATTCTAGAAAAATGGTGCAGATAAATCTATTTTGGGGCTTCCCTGGTGGCTCAGATGTAAAGAATCCGCCTGCAGTGTAGGAGACCTGGGTTCAATCCCTGGGCTGGGAAGATCACCTGGACAAGGAAGTGGAAACCCACTCCAGTATTCTTGCCTGGAGAATCCCCATGGACAGAGAGCCTGATGGGCTACAGTCCATGGGATCGCAAAGAGTCAGACACGACTGAACAGCTAAGCACAGCACAAATCTATTTTCAGGGCAGGAATGGAAATGCAGACATAGAGAACAGACATGAAGATCCAGTGGGGGAGAGCAGGATGGGGCGAACTGCGAGATTAGGACTGACATATGTACCTGCCATGTGTAATACAGACAGCGAGTGGGAACATGCTGTAAAACAGAAGAAGCTCAGCTCAGTGTTCGGTGGTGTCCTAGAAGAATGAGATGGGGGGTGGGAGTGAGAGGGAGGTCTAAGACAGAGGGCATACGTGTGTACACATAGCTGATTGACGGACTGACTTCATTGTACAGCAGAAACTAACATAACATTGTAAAGTGACTATAACCCAATAAAAAAACAGAAAAGAAAGCATAGCTTGGGAGGTATCTCTTTCATACATTTTTGGCTTGCATTCGAATCTGTCAGATTAACTGAATTTTCAATCACTTTGTTATTTATTTCATGTATGATTTAAAAATGGAAATGTTTATATATCTGTAAGTGAAAAAATTGAGAGAGAGAGGCCATTTGATTTTTTTTAAATTTGACCAGATTCCCCATCTTGGTAGGAGGTAGGACAGAGTTACAGAGCCGTGAAGCATCATCACACTGTCTCCATTTGTCTTTCTGCCTCAGTTGAGGTGCTCATTACCTCACTCCTGACCTACTGAAAGAGGCTTCTCTCTGCTGTGTTCCTACTTTCAAACTTGCTTGCTTCTAATGCACATCAGAAACTTCTAGAAAGAATTTTAGATGCCATTCAACAAGTCTTAACAATGTGCATATTACTAAATTAATTAAGCAAGGAGGCCATTACACCATGGCTCAATTGCCCTGGCAGCCTGTAAGGAAACCAGCCTCTAAGCCTGTCAATGCATCAAGGTTAGGAAATCAAAACAGAGGACAACCAGTTGCAAATAGCCAACTAGGCGTTAAACTTTAACCAATCAATGATTTCCTTTCTTTGCTTCCACACTTGCTCTGTGTATCTTTTTCCTGGCTTCTGTTGGTGGGTCACTCCTGACCACTTCCGATTTGGGGTTGCATAGTGCACAATGATTTTTGCTTAAATAAACTCTTATAATTTTCAGTATGCCTCAGTTTATCTTTTAACAATGTTCTCTCAGTCCACTTGTACTTTTGACCAGACCTCTAGCTTTTGTTTTTCCAATGAGTCAACTCTTCGCATGCTGGGAGGGATTGGGGGCAGGAAGAGAAGGGGACGACCGAGGATGAGATGGCTGGATGGCATCACTNAGTATGCCTCAGTTTATCTTTTAACAATGTTCTCTCAGTCCACTTGTACTTTTGACCAGACCTCTAGCTTTTGTTTTTCCAATGAGTCAACTCTTCGCATGCTGGGAGGGATTGGGGGCAGGAAGAGAAGGGGACGACCGAGGATGAGATGGCTGGATGGCATCACTGACTCGAGTGATGGACGTGAGTCTGAGTGAACTCCAGGAGATGGTGATGGACAGGGAGGCCTGGTGTGCTACAATTCATGAGGTCGCAAAGAGTCGGACACGACTGAGTGACTGAACTGAACTGAACAAGCTTTTGTTTTTAACTTCAACATGGGGTTAATGTTTTTGAAATTTCTTTCTGAAAGGCTTGAATAAAGTTAAAATATTTAACCTCGGCATCTGAAACTTCCCAATATTTTATTGCAGATTTATTAACAGTCACTCCTCCCTTAGGCCATCCCAGACCTCTACACGTGTCTTTCTCATGTCACCTCACTTTCATATGACTTTGCTGGCCATTGCTAGAGTGTAGGCACCACAAAGGCTGATCTCCAGGAATTTGAGCAATGGGAAGATTTTGAAATGAATGACTCATTCATGAATCATCCATTCATTTGTCTTCCTCCTCCTCAATCTCTGTGTATCTAACTTGTATGTTTACTGTAAGGCTTAGATTAAATACTTCCTCCTCCATGATAGTTTCCTAGAATCCTTTACACAGAAGAACCATGAACTTCTGAATTCCACAGTATTTTGTTTATGCCTCACTTATGTTGCATATTTTCTTTTTGAAATAATTTTTTATATATTCTCTATAATGGAGTCTATATCACATTTATTTTTGTATCTTCCCTAGACCCTAGAGTCATGGTACTTGGCACATAGTAGGCAAGTACTTTGGTTACTGTTCTTCGAATCCGTTAATAATTAGAAGAGAACTGAGGTGATTATTGCATGAATGACTAAATCTCTAGAATAAATTCCATGTAAACACACATATGGATCTCTCTTAAAAAAAAAAAAGCAATTAGTGAAAATAAAATCACAACAATTTTGGTATCACCATTCCAATAATTCACAACTTTGGTAATTGTAACAGCCATGCTTTATTGAAAACTGATTCTGTGCCAAGCAATCTAATCACTTTATCATCATGAGACTTCAAAACTAACTTGTGAGGGATTATATCCATTTAAATAATGAACATTTTTGAGGCTGAGCATTATATTTACCAAGTATGTGAACTAAGACTTAAATATTAACCTGACTGACTCCAAAGCTCTACCCATTTGGTCATACCTCTGCACTTTGTGGGTTAAGAAATACTTTTGGTTAACTAAGTTAAATGTCCTGTGTGATGTCCACAGTGGAGATGCAAATGTGACCAGGAGATCTGGCTATTTGGGGAGGATCCTCTGGAGAAGGGCATGGCAACCTACTCCAGTATTCTTGCCTGGAGAATTCCATGGACAGAGGAGCCTGTTTGGCTACAGTCCATAGGGTCACAGAGTCAGACATGACTGAGAGCACACACACACACATCCTTAGTCTCCTTAATAGAGAACTGATGACTACATTGCTAACAAAGGACAGAGGTACCATTAGTAAACTAAAGTGAAAGTGAAAGTTGCTCAGTCGTGTCTGATTCTTTGTGACCCCATGAATTGTATAGTCCATGGAATTCTCCAGGCCAGAATACTGGAGTGGGTAGCCTTTCCCTTCTCCAGGGGATCTTCTCCACCTAGGAATCGAACCAGGATCTCCTCCATTGCAGGCGNAGGACAGAGGTACCATTAGTAAACTAAAGTGAAAGTGAAAGTTGCTCAGTCGTGTCTGATTCTTTGTGACCCCATGAATTGTATAGTCCATGGAATTCTCCAGGCCAGAATACTGGAGTGGGTAGCCTTTCCCTTCTCCAGGGGATCTTCTCCACCTAGGAATCGAACCAGGATCTCCTCCATTGCAGGCGGGGCTTTTACCAACTGAGCTATGAGAGAAGCCCTCACAGTAAACTAAAGTCCCAGAATTTAATTTATCTTGGTCACCATTTTCTATAATAACTTAATATTACAACCTGGAATCCAGTAGTGAAAGGAAATTTTGGGAGCGCTCCTAACTGTGGCTACCTGATTACAGTTCAAAGACCTATATATTCTGAGGACCAGAAGGTCACAGGATTGCCTTCCTCTGTACTGCCTCATTAACCTAATTTCCCCAGCCTCCTCCACCTCCAGTCATCCCTGGGAGATGCTAATTGTAATGCCTCTGGAGTCAATGGAAGGTAGAAACCACACAAACACAAAGTGAATAAACTACAGAAATGCTAGTTGTATTTCACAGCATCAGGCTTTTATCCTTATGATTTTCTTTTTTTTGGCTGTTAAAAAAAATTATAGTATGGCTAAGTTAATGAATCTTTAATTCTGTAATTTTGTAGTGGATGTTCATTATCTTTTACATGGGAACTAGAGAACATTAACTCTTTTTTTTCCCTAACTGATAAGTGTTAAGTAGGTGAGAATGTTCTAGCTCTTTTTTTATATAAATTTTTTTTTCTGTCAGTTTACAAAGTTAATGCAATATTATTTAAAATATAGCTCTTTCTTGATGGTCTTCTTCCTGCTCCTTTCGTCTGTTCCTGTGAGTAAGATTTTCTGCCTCCCTACTTCAGCACTTCATTTAGTATCTCCCAGTAGTAATAATATTGAATGGAAACCATCCATATTTTTGTATGGTGATTGATATTTTGCATATCTATTATCTTATTTCACCCTAAAAGTAACAATCTATGGAAGGTCGATTGATAGTGTTTTCATCTCTGTTTTACAGATAAGGGGATAGGTCTTTTTTTATCTTGAATATGAGAAAAAATAGCATTTTTAGTTCTGCTGTCATCAGAACCACCAACCTCAAGACTACACTGTTGTAGCAGAGGAGCTAAGCAAGCTGAACTAGGGGTCCTCTTCCTTGTTTTCTCTTATACTTATCAGTACATGGAACACTGAGTTAAGAGCACAGCCTTTGGACTCGGAGAAAGGAGTACAAGGCTCAGCTCTAACATCTGAAGCTGCGTGTTACTGAGCAAGTTATCTGACCTCCCTAAACCTCAATTTTGTGTTATAAAAAGATAAAAAATAAAGATTATGACATTTACGCCCAACTCAATAATATCAGGAAACATTTAATTCCAGGTCGTCATCATTGTACTTAACACTCATCTCTTCAAACAGTATGTTGTTCCTGTGCTCATTTATTCCCTCAGCAAGTATGTGAGTGTTCACTGTGTGCTGTAAATCAGACACAGTGCCTGCCCTCATTAAAGCGTTCATCACAGAATGTCTGTGTTCATTCAAATGTCAGAATACACGCAGAGACTATCTAAGGCTATTCAGATATCACAAGGTCCGGATTTTCATGAGGAAAGCTGACAATGAATTCAAGCAACAGAGGAGGAAAATCAGGCACTGCTATTCTAGAAACCAAGCCAAGAAAGTGTTTCAAAATGGTGGTAGTGCCCGATTGCATTAAATGCCTCTGGAAGTTAGAGTAAGTTCAAGTGTGAGAATGAAATTGATTTTGGCAAGATGGATACCATTGATGTCTTTGATAAGAGCAGCTTTAATGAAAGGTGGGAGATTAGAATGGAGAAGGAGATGGCAACCCACTCCAGTATTCTTGCCTGGAGAATCCCATGGACAGAGGAGTCTGGTAGGCTGCAGTCCATGGGGTCGCGAAGAGTCAGACACAACTGAGCGCTATTAATATCATCATACCTATTCACCTTTAAGTCTTATTTATTAATATATAGAGGTATAGAAGTTGGCTTTATGATAACAAATAGCAGATCCTCTAACATTTGAAAAAAAAATGGCATTTACTTAACATTTTGATTTGTAAAGACAGAATTTTTAAAACAAATAGTTTCAAGATTTTTTTTTAATATGTGTGTGTGTAAAATCCTTAGGTGATAACAGTTTTCTAAAGCTAGTGGATTTCTCCACCTCACCCCCAGCTACTGTGCACTTTGGCCTCTAACAGCCCTCAGGCCTGGAGCTGCTTCGACCTTGGTGCAAAGAGAGTGAAGCTAAGGCGACCAAACTAAATAAATAAAATAAAGTCAGTGGCTTTCTTAGTCAGCATTCCTAACCAATTGTGATAATAACAAGTTCTTCATCCAGGGATGTGTTATCTGCTGTAGGTAAATGGATCATGAACAAAGGCCATTGCTTCATTATGTGAGACAGAATATGTTGTTATTACATTTGCAATACCATTTACATTGAAGCTTATTTAGAAAATCTATAAGTACTCACAAATAATTGAATATTTGCCATTAAGTCCATAGGGTGAATACTATGAAGCTATTTCCTTTGAGTTCAAGTGATTCACTGAAGACAGAAATCATAGCCATCATAGTTTAAAGGTACATGAGTATATAGGAAAGGAATAGGGCCTCCAGCTCACACATCATGCCACTTCTTCCGGAGATTGCCTTGGGGAATAATATTTTTTAAAATATAGGTATCCATAGAAGATAGGAATAGCAGACAGATCATTTGCTTCTCACTGCTCACATTTGCTGAGAGTCTTATAAAGATTTTCCCTGGGCACATGAATCAGTTTAATAATGACTGCTGCCAGTTGGTTGCTAGACATCAGACTGCCAGCCTACTCAACAGTGTTGCCATCTGCTATTTGGACTCACAGTGTGCTGCTGCTATGCACCACCTCATTAAGAACGGGACCCTTGTGAGCTATAGACAGTAGCTTATTCAAGTGAGCTAAGGCAAACTCCTCCCCAAGCCATGTTTGTGGAGGCTGTGTACATCTCATCTTATTCGGAAATTGCTCTATGCTGGTTATGCAGTCTGATAGCTCACCGTCTCTGATCATTTAAGTGCAAGTCTTTCAAGCCAGCTCCTTGTTTCAGAGCAGTATTAAAATACAAAAATGATTATTTCAAAGATTTGTAACAAATATTTATTTCATTTTTTTTTTAGTAATGCCTCTTGAGATAGTATTAGTCAGTAGCTTGCCAAACATAAATATTTAATTAAGTGTTTTATGATTCACTGGACTCTTTTAGGATAGACTTTCCAGTTCTGAAGATCTACTGCCTAGTTTTCATTTCTTGGAAAATGATTTTCCTTTTTCTTCTCCCACTGAATATCCCAAGGCAGCAATGAAGACAAAATATTTGTCAGACAAAAATGACTGCATTTCATTCAACCTCACTGATCACCTTTAGCATTTTTATGGGATAAATGAAAATTTATTTGCATAGGTCATATAATATTTAGATCTTCTCCATCTGCCTCAATAGCTAATGGATTCTGTAGCACTTTCAGAATTAGACAAGGGTCTTCCCTGGTGGCTTGGTGGTAAAGAATCTGCCTGCCTATGCAGGAGACACTAGTTCATTCCTTGGGTCGAGAAGATCCCCTGGAGGAGGAAATGGCAACACACTCCAGTACTCTTGCCTGAGAAATCCCATGGAGAGAGGAGTCTGGCAGGCTGAAGTTAATGCGGTCGCAAAGAATCAGACATGACTTAATGACTAAACAACATCATCTCAATATTAACCTGGTTTCAAATTGCAAAGGACTCATGGGCGGCTGGTGTTCAGGCTCAGGCACCCCTCCCTCACGTCCCACACAAGCACTTAGTTCTCACACTCATACTTACCAGCATCAAAATGTTTCCTATCCCTGTGCTCATTAGATACTCTGTGAAGAAAAGGTTTGGTGGGCAAACAGAATTGGGAAGTGGAGCCTGGGTTCTCTAAGATGCAGACTCTGAGATGAAGCATAACTTGCAGGATTCTTATTAACCAGAGTGCTTGTAGAAACAAGTATTTGTAGAAAAGAGGGAAAGCAGCAGGAATGGACAGAAGGAAAAACTGTGTTGTAATCCAAATCCAGCAACAGCCTTGGCCAACAACCTGAGAGCTCTGGGGTCGGAATGACCTTCAGAGTTGTCCTGAGATGGGCAAAAGGACAACTTCCTCATCTTGCACTGGTAGGTCATTGGATATGGGCAACACCACCAAGGGGTGCGACCTCAGTTGAGCAGTTCCCTGAAGCTGAGACAGTTCCCAAAGACAGCAGGCAGCCTATAGCTGTCTGCTGACACTACTCCCAGAAATGAGGGCTAATGCTTCTTTGAAGCGGGATCTGAGTGGTAGATCACAAGCTGCCATGGGAGCCAGGTCATCTCCTTTGAAGAGTTGTGCTAAACTTCCACATATCAATGGCTTTGAGAATCTGGCACCGAAGAAACCTTCCAGCTTTGTTTTTCTCCTATCATCAATTCATATCCTACAGAACTAATGTATCACAGAACATAATATCATAAATTTCTCACTAGTCTTACAGTGCCTTGCAGGCTATGTTAAAAGAACTAAGTACAGATGGTTTTCTCCACCCTCCTCTGCCTATAGGTCCTGCTTGAAAATTTTGGTGTTGTTATACTAAGTATGAGCTTGCAAGTCACACAGTCAGGTGTGTGGAAAAAGGGGTTCCCTGTTCTTTACTGTTCTTAACTCATTTTTCAAGCTGTCCTTCTGCTTAGTGGCGCTTCTCCACTGACATTGCCTTCTCTGCTGACATCTGATGAGATTCCTCCTGGAACTGTGCTGCAGTCTGGGACTCTTGCTTCTCAGCCTTCCTTTCTTTCAAAGGGGTAGACATGTTAGGTAGTCTGAAAATTCTGTTCCTCTGGCTTCCTCTCTTTTCAACTCTTATAGGCATTTCCCCAAGTACATCTCTTATAAATTGAATCCCATATTTGTATGTACTTCTTGGAGGTTCTCACAGGTAGTTACCTGAGGATCAGCTTCATGTTACTGAGGCTTGGTTTTTGAGCAAGTAAAGTAATGCTCAAAATTCTCCAAGCCAGGCTTCAGCAATACATGAACCGTGAACTTCCAGATGTTCAAGCTGGTTTTACAAAAGGCAGAGGAACCAGAGATCAAATTGCCAACATCCGCTGGATCATGGAAAAAGCAAGAGAGTTCCAGAAAAACATCTATTTCTGCTTTATTGACTATGCCAAAGCCTTTGACTGTGTGGATCACAATAAACTGTGGAAAATTCTTCAAGAGATGGGAATACCAGAGCACCTGACCTGCCTCTTGAGAAACCTATATGCAGGTCAGGAAGCAACAGTTAGAACTTGACATGGAACAACAGACTGGTTCCAAATAGGAAAAGGAGTACGTCAAGGCTGTATATTGTCACCCTGCTTAGTTAACTTCTATGCAGAGTACATCATGAGAAACACTGGGCTGGAGGAAGCACAAGCTGCAATCAAGATTGCTGGGAGAAATATCAATAACCTCAGATATGCAGATGACACCACCCTTATGGCAGAAAGTGAAGAGGAACTAAAAAGCCTCTTGATGAAGGTGAAGGAGGAGAGTGGAAAAGTTGGCTTAAAGCTCAACATTCAGAAAACGATCATAGCAACTGGTCCCATCACTTCATGGGAAATAGATGGGGAAACAGTGGCAACAGTGTCAGACTTTATTTTTTTGGTCTCCAAAAGCACTGCAGATGGTGATTGCAGCCATGAAATTAAAAGACGGTTACTCCTTGGAAGAAAAGTTATGACCAACCTAGATAGCATATTGAAAAGCAGAGACATTACTTTGCCAACAAAGGTCCATCTAGTCAAGGCTATAGTTTTTCCAGTGGTCATGTATGGATGTGAGTTGGACTGTGAAGAAAGCTGAGCGCCGAATAATTGATGCTTTTGAACTGTGGTGTTGGAGAAGACTCTTGAGAGTCCCTTGGACTGCAAGGAGATCCAACCAGTCCATTCTAAAGGAGATCAGCCCTGGTGTTCTTTGGAGAGAATGAAGCTAAAGCTGAAACTCCAATACTTTGGCCACCTCATGCGAAGAGTTGACTCATTGGAAAAGACTCTGATGCTGGAAGGGATTGGGGGCAGGAGCAGAAGGGGACGACCGAGGATGAGATGGCTGGATGGCACCACTGACTCGATGGACGTGTATTTGAGTGAACTCCGGGAGTTGGTGATGGACAGGGAGGCCTGGTGTGCTGCGATTTGTGGGGTCGCAGAGTCGGACAGGACTGAGCTACCAAACTGAAACTGAATGTTGCTTTTATCATCAGGTTAGTTTAGAGATACCATGTAACGTGTAACTTCCTGAGATCTGAGTAAAAGTTTGGAGTTCTCTGTGAGGACTCTCCACTATGGCTGATGGAAGTTAAGTTTACTGCTCTCATGCTAGTTTGGGGAATTGTTTAGTATTTAGCAGTGGGCACAGTGGGATGTGTAAGCAAATTTCTGGGAATGTTTTCTCTGCATAGCTTCTTTCTTGCTGATACTCTGCCTTGAAAACTCAAGACACCTGTCCCATTCAATACCAGTCTTTGTCTCAACTCTGCAAGACTCCTCTGCTCGACTCAAGCTCCTCTTCCTGCAGTGTGGTCCAGAGTGCTTAGCCCTAGAAAGGCAGGGCAGTGGTAGGGTCACCTTGTTTCACCTGCTCAGTGACCAGTCCTTTGCTTCCAGTTGTCCAATGTCTAAAAAGCTGCTTCACACATAACTCTGCAAGACTCCTCTGCTCGGCTCAAGCTCCTCTTCCTGCAGTGTGGTCCAGAGTGCTTAGCCCTAGAAAGGCAGGGCAGTGGTAGGGTCACCTTGTTTCACCTGCTCAGTGACCAGTCCTTTGCTTCCAGTTGTCCAATGTCTAAAAAGCTGCTTCACACAATTTTTCTAGCTTCTTGAAACTTTGACAGCTAACCATTTTGTAGTTTCTAAGATACTTAGATATTTAGAAATATAAATTTCCCATAAGCATATGCTTTCACAGCATCCCACCAATTTTTGATAGTTGTATTTTCATTAGAATTCATTTCAAAATATTTTCTAAATATCACTCTGATTTACAGTTTGACTTAGTGATAATTAGTGGATGTTCCTTACATTACTACCATTTGGGACTTTTTTTACCTTTATATAACTGATTTCTGATTTCATACTCTTATAGGATGTCAGTCTTTTGAGATTTGTTCAGATGATTTGTGATCAGTCATATGGTTAGTTTTGCTAAGTGTCCTGGGTATACTTTCCCTGGTGGCTCAGATGGTAAAGTGTCTGCCTGCAATGTAGGAGACCTGAGCTCAAACCCTGGGTTGGGAAGATCCCCTGGAGGAGGAAATGGCAACCCACTCCAGTATTCTTGCCTGGAGAATCNTCATATGGTTAGTTTTGCTAAGTGTCCTGGGTATACTTTCCCTGGTGGCTCAGATGGTAAAGTGTCTGCCTGCAATGTAGGAGACCTGAGCTCAAACCCTGGGTTGGGAAGATCCCCTGGAGGAGGAAATGGCAACCCACTCCAGTATTCTTGCCTGGAGAATCCCACAGACAGAGTAGCCTGGCAGGCTTCAGTCCATGAGGTCGCAAAGAGTCAGACAAGATTGAGTGACTAACACTTTCATACCTTAAAAAAGCATGCATTCTGAAATGTTTGGATGTAATGTTTCATGTCTAACATGCATGCACTGTGCTAATAAACAGCAAACAGTAGGAACTCAAGCCATACTAAGTAACTTAAAAGTTTATTCTTATTGATGGTAATTCCAGACCAGATAAGAGAGGATGATTATGCTATCACATGGATGTAGGCAGAAAGAAAATTATTTCTGGTAAAATGGAACTTCAAAGAACCCCAAGTCAAAATGTGTAGTTATCCCCTATCCTCTGCCTTGATTCCAACCTATATTAATACCAACCCTTTATGTGATGGAAATTATTCCAACATTTTTCATTCCTGTGTTCCTTCCAGTGTTCCCTTAATTGGTTGTAATTTCTATATCACTAGTGCTATGTGACAATAGAAGACAATATCTTAGGAAAAACTAATGACACTGATTTATAAAACTCATAGAAATATAAGAAATTGTTGATTTTATTTCTCCAATTTATGATTACTTCTCAGATTACATGAATTTAGAGTATATCTAATACTGCTATCCAATAGAGTAACTAAAGTTTTTTCAAGTTCTAATGTCACTATTTCTTATGTGAATTACTCAAGGTTAAAACTGTTAATAACATATATCTTCTAGGAAATACATTTAGCCTTCCTATTTAGCCCTCTGCCAACCTCTGTTCTGGACAATGAAATTGTGATGATAGAAAGGAGAGAGGATTTAGACAAGGCTAATGGCACATTCTCTAGGCTTCAGAGATGCCTCCTGTGCACTGCCTCCCACCTCTTCCACCTCCAATTCCAGCTATGGCTTTGGTGAACAGCTCTGGGCAGGTTTCACCCTGCTCTGTGCTGACAATGCCTCATCTCAGGCTTGTATCAAGAATCTAGCTTCTTGTCTGAAGCTTCTCTGCTGCAGTGTGTGTGATGCTGTAGCCCAATGAGGCTTTCCTCGTGGAGGTGTTGCTGCCCCATGGGAGCAGCCCTCAGCACACAGGTGATATCAGCTGACAGGTAAATGCTTCTTCTTTTCATCCCTCAGGCAGACAATTCTGAGACACAGTTTAATTAGGATACTGGGGAGGTTGTGCGCTAAGTAGCCAAGAACACTAGTGGACCACTCACTAACACTACCTTCTTTGCTTGGACATTCTTTCCTTTTCCACCTGTTTGCTCCCCTGTCTCATCCTTGTTCCCTGAGACCACATTTCCAAATAGAATATGTCTCTACTTTTGTCTCAGGCTCTGCTTTCAAGAATAGTCTAGATGAAGACAGTATGCAGATAGACTGTTGGTAGACTAAATAACACAGGAATATAATTTCCCTTGACTGCGCATGCTACAAGGAAACACTCATTTAGTTGGGAGCACAGATTATGATAATTTCGATGATTTTCCATCTTTTTCCTTTTTGAAAGTTCATCATTGATCCTGATGCCTGAATGCCTGAAGAAAAAAAAAAAGTTGGTACAAATTAGCTTATAATTGAATAGGCAAATTTCTTTTTGATGACAGCTCTAAGTATTTTTTCTTTGCGAGGCAGCCCTCAGCTATTTGATTGGATTTTTCAATCTAATAAGGAGAAGCCCTCAGCCTACTTAATGAGGTAAAGCTTTTTGTTGCTTTGGAAACAACCATATCACATTTCTTATTCTCTTTGTAAAAAGCTGGAGCTTTTAGCGCTGTAATCCTTTTTTCTAAGACACTCAACCATACTTTAAAAATGTAAAAATTACTGGAGTACTGTCAGGACTTTCTTATTTATGAAACACTGAAAGAATATCTTGAAAGATTTAGGGGTTATTAGGAATACCCTAAGGTTGCCCACATGCCATCTCTGAGAAAAATGTTATCGTTAAAATTTTTTACTCATTTAAGGTACTGAAGACACTACAGAGAAGAAAATTGTTAAATTCCTTTCCCTCCTCACCAAAACTTATATTTTATGAGTGGGGAAGGTGAGACAGTAAGGAAATTAAATAATTAAAATATATAGCATTTCAAATAAAAGCTACAGATAAAAATAAACTGGGGATGTGGGAATGAACATGCAAGTTTTCTGTTTTGTTTTGTTTAATTTCTAGGTCTTACTGAAAAAGTGATGTTTGCACAAAGACCTGAGGAGGAGAAAAGCGTCAGTCATATGGATGTTTGGGAGAGGACGATTCAGGAAGAAAAGCCACCCCCAAAGCCCTCAGATGGAAAGATGCCAGAGTGGTTTGACAGAGGTGAACGTTAGAAGCTGAGGTGGGAAAGAAGGCAGTGGCGGATCACATGAGAGAGGGGCTCTTAATGGATATAGGGCCATACCATGCACTGAGGGGATATTTTGAAAACCTGGGAGGACATTTTGGTATTACTATTACTCTGGGCTTTAGTGGGTAAGCAAAATTTATGTTAAAAGTATAGTAATGTTTGGGACAGTTCCACCAAACAAGGTATTTCCCCCAATTTTGTGTGCCTTTAAAATGTTCTACTGCTCATTCATGTAGATGTAGAAGTTTATTTATGCTCACTTCCAAATTCCATTCATGGCAAGCTAGGGTACTGGGATCTACTCTTTTCCTTGGAAACAAGTAAATGTCCTGGGTAATACAGAGTTGATCAGTTTTGGAAAGGTTTTGCCAATATTTTTTCAAATATATTTCTGTCCCAGGTTCTCTCCCTTTGCTTTTTTAGGAGTTAAATTTCATATATTTTAGGCCACTTGATACTATTCTTATCAGTCACTGCTGCTTTGTTTATTGACAATATTTTTGTCTCAGTGCAGTTATATCTGGATGATTTCTAGCAACCTGACTTCAAGTTTAATGATGCTTTCATGATTGTGTCCAACCTACTGATAACTTATCAAATAATTTCAGATATTGTATTTTTCAGTTGTAGGACTTCCATCTCACAAAATAAGATTTGTTTCTCTCTTGAAATTCTCTACTTCTTCATATATTACATCTTATTTTTGTTAAGATTCCTTAATATATTTGTCATGGTTAAAGACCTTGCCAATTAATTCCAATATCTGTACTGATTTATGTTTCTATTGATTTATGAGAACGGTAACACTGCAGGGCAATGAGAAAAGAAGTCTCAAGAAAAGCATCTGGATCAGCTGGACAGCTATATGAGAAAAAAAAATTAACACTTACTGTACGCCATACTCCAAAATCAATTCGTGATTAGTGGATTTAAAGATGCAAAGAAAAACATGTTTTTAGATTGTAAAATAGGAGAAGGTTCTTGTAGGCGATGGTTTCTTAGGATAGCAAAGGCATTAACCATAGAAGATAACTTAGAAATGAAGACTTCAGTAAAAGTTTAAAATTTACAGTCATTAAAATTTAACAATGAGATGGTTAAAATGCAAGTCAGATAAGAAAAAGTATCTGTTTGATTGCAGTAATCATAAATGAAAATGGACTCACATCTAGAATATATAAATCAAACAGAAAAAGACAACCCCTCCAAAAATGAAATGAAGACCTTAAAGGCATTTTACTAAAGAGGATCTGCAAACAACTAATAATTACATGAAAAGACACTCTTTTTACCATTAGTCATCCGAGGAGTATAAATTGAAACCACCCAACCACCAAATGTTGGTGAGAGTGTGGAGCAATGAAAAGTCTCATCTGCTGCTGGTGGGAGTGTAAATTTGAAAACTGTTTGGCACCATCAACTATAGCTAACCATGGATATAACCTATGTTGGAGCTATTCTACTTTTAGATATATATCCCATAGAATATGTATCTATTTGATACATATGTAGCTTTAGATACATATAACATGCTGATTAAGTTCACAGAAGTATTATTTGTATTTCTAGCTCCAAACCTGGAAAAAACATGAATATTCACTATCAGTATAAGGAACCAATCATGATATTTACTATCTTTATAAGGGGACCAGTTTTATGAACTGTCTAGAATAGGCAAATCTATAGAGGCAAAAAGTAGTTGCTTTGGGCTGGAGAGGATGCAGGGTAGGGGAGTGATAGCTAAAGAGTATGAAGCTGTTTGGAGGTGATGAAAATGTTCTGAAATTGACTGTGCCTGCCAGTGGTTGCACTTATCTGTAAATATACTACAAAAATATTAAACTGTACATTTTAAATGGATGAAAATTGTAGGGTAAGGGAACTATATCTCAATATAGCTTAAATTTAAAAAACAACAGTATAAATGATAAATTGCAGTATATTCACACAATTAAATGCTGTACAGCATAAAACAAAATACACAGACATTACAATCAACATTGAATGACATTACAATCAACACTGAATGAATCTCAAATGTAATACGGAGGGAAAGAAATAAAATATTACAGGAGATTTACTGACTAATTCATTTCACATGAAATTAAAGAAAATTTACTGATTAATTCAGTTCACATGAATTTGAAGAAATTAATCTATGAATTTGAGGATAAGACAATGGTTATATTTGGGAAGAAGCCACCCTTGACTGAATATGGGGCTGGAGGAGCTAGGTTTGCTCTATCTCTTGATCTGGGTGGTAGATGAAAGGATATGTTTGTGTTAGCCTTCGAAGTTTATTGAACTGTTCATTTACAATTTGACCACTTTCCTGGATTTGTACTTCAACAAAACTTGATTAAGAAACATTTTTTAGAAATCCAGTTCAGTAAGTTATCCTATTCATATACACTTAAAAGACCAACTAAACAAATATGTAAACATTTTGATAGTTCATTTTTGTGTCTTGGGAGTATGCTGAATTTTTATTTTCTTCTTTCTTCTAGCTACTTTTCAGCATTTCCCAAATTACCATAGAGGGCATAAATACATTACATTTATCAATAGAAAAAATGCTATACAAATTACAAATACAGTTGCTGCTGCATTGTGAGATCGTCTTGTATTGTTTATACTCATCTAGTCTCAGTGTAAGGACTGATTTTTGCTCCCAGATAGGAAGAGACTGTCCTTTTAGAGTGAAGGAGGGTGTGGCTGTGGGTCTGAGGATTTCCTAGCAGCTTTGCTGACTGCCAGGAACTCACCACTGGCCACACTCATCAGGGAAAAGCAGACGTGCAGGTGCGGGGACCCCAAAGATGGTGAGCTCAGCCTCGGTAGGCGGGGCCCAGGACACGCGCGGGGTGGGTCGTAGTCCTCCAGGAACCTGAGTCTACTGCAAAACTGTGGTTGAACTGGGGGCTAAAGCTCTAGCCTCCGTGCTGGGCAAATTGAAAGACTGTAGTCTAAACACTGCAATCCTCATGTTTCTGTGAAGTCCGAAGCTAAGAGCGTTTTATTTATTTATTTACATTTTTATGAGATTGTTAAAAGAAAAGACAAGCGACAAAAACGACTGTTCCTGGCCTGCAAATCCTAAAACGTCTGCTCTCTGGCTTTTTTACAGAAAAGCCTGCCGATTCCTTAGGAATCTCTAGGCTGAAAACTTTAAGGTATTTAAAAATGTTACCTGGGTAAGCTCTTCCTGACGAGAAGCCGGGTGCGGAGTGAGCCTCCCAGGGCACTTTCGGTCCCTGGTCAGGAGAGGTAGCACTGCCCGGGCTCGCCAGACTCAGGAAGTCAGACTCCACTAAAGAAAGTGTAAAAGCCCACCTCCGGAGAATCCAGCCCGGGAATGGCCAGGCACGAGGGATCAAACCCAACTGGCTCTTCCTGGCGAAGGACAGACGCTCCAAAGGATAAACGATGCTCACTGCAGCCATCCGCGGAGCGCAGAGGAGACGGGGTCGACTGGGAAAGCAGCGTTGTCTCTCACGCAGAAGCCGGCGGCGCGCCCCGCGGAGTTCTCTCCTCCCTCCCCTGCTGCAGGCAGCCGCGCGGACTGCGAGGTCCCTGTGCACATCTGTAACTTTTGGACAAGCGCCGCGTGGGTGCGGCTGCCACCCAGCGCCTGCGCAGTGGTTGCTCGCAGGATCCTCCCATCGCGCAGGCTCGGCGGGTCAGCGAGCCCTGGCGGAGCGCGACCCTGCTTCAGTAGCCCATGGGGGAGGAAGCAGGGCGGAAGGATGTGTACGGTGTCTTTTTTGCTGAACAGTTTGACAGTTGCGAACACCATATCCCTTCACCCTTCAATATTACGGATATTTGAACTGAACAGAAGACAATTTCATTTAATTCAGCCTAATATGTCGGATGTGTGTGTGTGTGTGTCTTAGTTGCGTAGTCCCTCAGACGTGACAAATTGTTTGCAAGCCCGTAGACTGTAGCCCGCCAGGCTCCTCTGTCCATGGAATTCTCCCGGCAAGAATACTGGAGTGGGTAGCCTTTCCCTTCTCCAGAGGATCTTCTGGACTCAAGGATCAAACCTGGGTTTCCTGCATTGCAACCAGATTCTTACCGGCTGAGCCACCAGGGAAGCCCAATATCTCATTACTATCCCTTAAGAATAAGGGATTGTTTGTCAGCTGTGGCGCTATTGATTTTTAGCATGATGTTTCTTTGTTGTGAGGGGAGTGGGGCCGCTGTCTTGTGCACTGTGCAATGTTTAGTAGCACTCCTGGCTCTAGAGGCTGCTAGATACCAGTAGCAAACCTCCCCTCCCCTCCCCGACTTGTGACCACCAAAAATGTTTTCAGACATTGTGTGACAGGGGAGGGGAGGGCAAAATCGCCCCGACTGAGGACTACTGTCCAGTAGGATCACAGTGGTATGTCATTAGGATGTGTATCACTAGATTTTTCCAACATAGGGAGTCGGAATGCACTAAACATTGGTACATTTCTGTAATTTAGTATATAATCCATATTAGAATTTCCTTGATTGTCCCCCCCACCCCCAATCCTTGCTTCCCCTATACTTGTTTGTAAAATGTAAGTTCATAATTTAACAAGGATCACCTATTGATTTTAGTTATCAAGTCTCTAGCTTCCTTCAATTTAGACTGCTTCCTCAGCCTTTTTTTAATTGTTTTTTTTTTTTTTTTTCTGGCATTGGATTTTTTGGAAAGTTCAGACCAGTGGTTTTCCAGAATGTCTTTCTATTTGGATAATCAAATTGGTCTTCATTGTAAGATTCATGTTAAGT
>SJYX01014519.1:245599-340585 GCA_006410675.1 Oreotragus oreotragus | reverse complement strand
AGCTTTTTTTTTATTTTTTTTTTTTTTTTTTTTTCTGGCATTGGATTTTTTGGAAAGTTCAGACCAGTGGTTTTCTAGAATGTCTTTCTATTTGGATAATCAAATTGGTCTTCATTGTAAGATTCATGTTAAGTGTTTTGGCTTTTATTGGCTGGAATTCCGCTTGGGTGATGTTATATCCACTTTTTCCCTAGTTCAAAGACTTGCTTACCTATTCTAACAGCATTTAATTTTCAAAAGTCTACTTATCTCCCAGTGATTTGAGATACCACTTTTATCACATACATAAATTTTCACATCATTCTTGGCTCTACATCTATATTTTCTATTTTTTCCATTGATCTGATTGTCTACTCAAATGCTAATAATATATTCTTTAAATTATAGAAACTGTATATTTCAATATCTGGGAGAGCCAGTTATTGACAGAATAGCTTATTGCTGTTTTCTTATTTTGATTTCCTGGTTTTTGGGGAAATAATGTTTCTTATTTATTTCTTCCATGTACACTACAGAAACTAGCTACATGAAACATACTTGAAAAGTGGCATTAATTTATAATTCTTTATTATTCAGTTGAGGAGCAAGGTTTATTTTTCCTTTTATTCAAGTCACAGTTTTCTATCTTTCAGAAAAGCCTCAAAGTTTTTCTCATATAGATTTTGCACAGTTCTTATGACATTTACTCCTAGGATAATTTTTCAGTTTATTGGTAATGTAAATAGAGTCATCTCCTGTATTTTCCTCTATTGCTTAAATATATGAAGACCCTGAGTCCCAGTCTCATACTGGAACAGTCTCATTTACTGTTCCACACCTAGAATGAGACATTTCTCAAAAGAGTCTTCATTGCTTTCACTGAAAATGGTATTCTGTGCATATAGAATCTTCATGACTAAAAGGCTTATTGTTACTTCTCAGACAAGTAGAATACAAGACGTAGGAATTATGTGGTTTCTCAAAGAAAAATAAATCATAAATTTGTGCTGATATTCCAATTTTAATGGAAGATTATGTAATTTTCTACTTATTTGATTTTATGTTGTATCTCTTTTCTGCTGAAAAGCATGATTCCGAATGTTAAATGATTGCATATTTACTTTTTCCCTTAATATATATAGTAGTTTCAAAATAACAGTACCAATGTGATAATGAATTATAAAAGTGCTAAATGCAGTTTGATACAGCTAGATTTGCTTCAGGTTGTTTTCAAGTCTAGGTTGCTTAATTAAAAAGAAAATTAAGTCCAAAATGGAGAAAAAAAAGGCAAACCTTAAATATTCATAACTTTTTGAGTATAATATCTAACTCATTTTCTCTCATTTTTATTGATATAAATTTTTAAATTCATGAATTTTTTCTGAACAGTTTTTAGCAGTATCCTGTAAACCCTGATATCATGTTTTCATTATTTTTTCTCTAGAAAATTTCATTATCAGTTGTTGTTTTTCCTTGAGCCAAGCTCAGTTTAATAGAAAACTTAAAATTTCAATGTGAGAAGATTTTCTTGTGCTTTGCTTGTTATGGGTTCATACTTTTATCATGTCATTGATGGAGAATATTATTTGTATTTTCCTTACTGTAATTTATTGAGGTATAGATGTCTCTGAATATAACTATAGACTCAACTATTGTAAGTGTTTTTGGTACCATTTTTTGTCTTGGACTAAGAGAAGTATACTAAAGCCTGCTATTATTATGTATTTCTAGTCTCTTTGACTCTTGTAGTTTCTGCTAAGTGAAAGAAGCTACTGTGTTATTTGCTGCATATCTTTCATAAATATTTTATTTTCACTGTGATTGTAGCCTTTAAACTTGTAAAATGCTCTTTGACTTGGTAATAGGCTTTGGTCTAAATTCTGTTTAATTGGATTTCAAAATATTAGTTCTTTCTTTGTATTTTCTTGATATACCTTTTTGCCTCCTTTCATTATTAACATTTCTGAATTATTTTGTTTTCAGTATGTGTTTGTCTTTTATGTGCAGCAAAAAGCTGGATTTTGCTTTAGGATCAACCGCTTTGTTTGTCCTTGTAATATGGGGGGTTAAGTCCCTATTAGTTGATCTGTTTGGTCTCAGATAACTCACTTTGATTATATTTAAATGTAATATGTGGCATATTTGGTGATAAGTGGTAATGAGGAAGATGAAGGAGGACAAGGAGTGTAGGAAATGCTGGGGAAATTTTCTATTTTAGGTAAGTGGTCAGGGAAAGCGTCATGGAGAAACTGACTTTGGGACATACTCTTAAAGAAAAGTTATTTATTAGGCTCCTCTGGGTCTCAGCTGTGGCATGCAAACTCTTAGTTGAGGCATATGAGATCTAGTTCCCTGGTCAGGGATTGAACCCGGGGCCTCTACGCTGGGAGCGCAGAGTGTTAGCTATTGGACCACCGGGGAAGTCCCTGGACATACTCTTGAAGTAGGTGGAGGAATGAGTCATTTAGATAAGTGGAGTAAGATTTATCCTGACTGAGAGAACAGCAAGGCCTAGAGACACATGATTACTTGGTGTGTTTTCAAAGGCCAGCAACGAGGCTGGTGTGACTCGAGTGCTGTGTGCAGCCGAATACTAGGAGACAGGCCAGAAGGGATAAAGTCAAGAGTATCAGGTAGGGCCCTCAGTCCCAAGGAGGGAAGGAATATCCCTTGAAGAGGAATTTTGTTGCCAGATGTTGAAATAATATTACTTCTGCCATCCCACGGTAATAAATTAATAACTCTGGGAATTTCAGCCTAGGTGGGAGAAGAAGCCAGTCTTAGCGGGTTTTATATTTTGAGGTGTAACTCAAATTATGCGTGAAATAGTTTAATCTCTGCTGATTTTGAAGGTTGGTTTATGAAACACCTTCCAATATCCCATGGTAATAAATTAATAACTCTGGGAATTTCAGCCTAGGTGGGAGAAGAAGCCAGTCTTAGCGGGTTTTATATTTTGAGGTGTAACTCAAATTATGCGTGAAATAGTTTAATCTCTGCTGATTTTGAAGGTTGGTTTATGAAACACCTTCCAATGCAGTGGAAATGATCCTTGAATATATTCTCAAATCTTTGATGTTCTAGTTTCTGCGTTATATTCTATCCCCAAATTCATCAGCTGTAGCTTCATAACTTCAGCTTTTTTGCCGTTTAGCTGAAGGTGTGAATTCGCAGAGGAATAACTTTATTAAAACATAACAATGAAATGTATCTTGACTAATAAATGTTTAAAAGGCAGAAAAATATAAAAATTCTATACAGAGATGCTTGACCAAAGACTAGCACACAACATAGAAGTTTTTTTTTTTAATTCTTTTAAAAAGTATTCAGCTTAAAACAGTTTTTCCTTTTTATGCAGATATCTGTTGTTTTAACAGAAAACTGTATGACAGAGAAGGTAAAATGAAATGCGTGCATCCATGTGGGAAGGCTTAAGGGTAAATTAAGTCTGTAATCCAGAAAAACTATATTCAAGATTGCAGTGGATGGGAACAGAGAAGGGACAAACTTTAAATACAGGCAGGATTATTTGTCTTTTTGTATTTCGTTTGGCTGCACTTTAATTTTCTCCTTCCTCCTTTTTTTTCCTCACCGTTTTTTTTTCTAAAGCTAAACTGACAGTGAAATGCTGTCTGAATAAGTCACAACTGACAGAAAACTGAACAGTGCATTGTAAAATAGGACACAAAACAAAAGACTTCATCTAAGAGCTGAGATCATCGGGCTGGGAAACACAGACCCAGTGCAGCAATTCAACAGTGTTTCTGAGAGCCTGAGACAGTTTCCACAATTTTTGATATGCTATTGCCCCCTGCTGTTCACAGTGAAGTACTGACAACAGAAACAGGTTTTCCTAACACTCCAATGTTTTAGCGCAATATCATGCTATCAGAGAAAGTTAGACAAAGCATTTCAAAGATTTAACACAGAATAATTTAAGGAGCTGTTTTCTAAAAAGCTATTAAAGAAATCCCAAAGCACCTTCCCTACTCCCCAATATATCGAAAAGAAATGTATGATTCAGTTGTTTGGCTAATGAATGCAGTTTCCTTTTTAAGTTTCTGAAGAGAGCAGAGCACAAGTCAATTGAGATAGCTTGGAGAAAAGCTGATGAAGTGAGCAGAGAAAATGGAGTGCAAAATGTGTCAAAGGAGAGGGTAATGAATAATTTACATACAACAGGGGTGAAGCAGTTCAGTCCTGATCAGATCATTCACATTTTTCCAAGGAGGTTGGATAAAACTGTTTTGTCTCCACAGAAGAGCGTGGATGGGCTATTTGTGAGCCTTCAGGTCTTCTGCCTCTTGTTCTTGGGTTTGGTCATGGAAGCTTAAAACCATTAGGATGTGAATTTGGGTCTCTGAAGCAGAGCAGAAGGACAGAATCCTTGGAGCTGATTTCCTGATTTACTCTGCCATTTCTAAAAGGGTCAGATCTATCTCCTGGATGGAAGTCGGTCCACATGCAGATGTGTGTGTTTGAGCATGGGAGTTCATGTTATTTGTTTCAGAACTGTAGCAACTGTGGGCTGCTAGAATTATCTGTATTCCAGCTCTTCCATGAGATTAGGTAATAAGGTGCTGCCAGGATCCCCTCACATTCAGTAAAAGCAATTTAAAAAGTAGGGCCTTGTTTCAGCATTTGATTTTTGCTCAGACTCTTTCTCCATGAGGAACATGACTAGAGAAGAATCTTTTAATATTTAGAAAATCACATGTATATTTATATACAAAATTACATCCTGTTAGGATAAACCTAGAAATCCAGCCTGAACTACTCTTCAAAGATTTAGATTTGGCTCTAGATATTGCTAAGAATGCTGTTTCTAAACGGAAGTCCCCACCTCAAATCACAAATGGTGGATTTTGAGAAAACATTTAAATCATTTATTTCAAATAGCAATAAGCTATTTCCTTAATACTTGAGGTAGTTGCATTCAGTGTTGATTTTAGTGCTTGTAGCATTTTGTTTCTCTCTCTTATGTGACATTTTAATGTTTATTTACTCACTTACATTTATATTCTTCATTATGTGCTGTGCTTAGTCGCTCAGTTGTGTCCGACTCTGTGACCCTATGGGCTGTAGCCCGCCAGGCTCCTCTGTCCATGGGATTCTTCAGGCAAGAATACTGGAGTGGGTTGCTATGCCCTCCTCCAGGGGATCTTCCAACCTGGGGATTGAACCCAGGTCTCCTGCATTGCCGGTGAATTCTTTACTGCCTGAGCCACCAGGAAAGCCTCTTCTTCATTATGGCAGATGTTAAAGATAGGGTGAAAAATATGGTAGTCTCTGTCTTTAAGCTTTTTATAGTAATTTAGCAAAATGTAGAACAACAATATGATAATCATATAAGAAGGAGCCCAGGAGGTAGAAAAATAATTTCCCTATCCTTTTTCATTTTATCATTTTATTTCTTTACTATTTTATTTTATTTGTATTCATTTTATTTTTTAAAATTACAAATCAGGAAAGCTGACTATCCTTTTTATGTATCTTTACATGATCCCTAGTACTCTAGCACTTTATACAAGTGCTTTATACAAGTTTGCACACATTTGTAGTAAATATCCGCTAAATGAAATATGAGCACACACTTACTAGGAGGCTTTGTACACTGCTGTGCCTATGTAAACTAGATACACATTTGATTTCTACAGCGGAGAAGAGTGAAATTAGGAGGAATTTTTATAGACCTGGAAGGAAGTATTAGAAATATTTGTTTCTATTCAAATGCTGAAGTATATTTAGAAACTTTTTAAATGAGAAAAACTAAAACACCAAAATTCCACCATGTCAGTACCTGAATCTCTTTTTAATGATTTTCATAAGTTGCATATGAATTTTCAATATTTCTGTCTGTGCAGTTCTTATCAGATCTGGCTATATGCAGCCTACCTGGTAGAAACACAAAGATAGCAATGAATGATGATGCTTGTGTTTCAAAAGGAGGCTGAAACATTTTCTTTTTGGTCAGGAATTAATTTATCAGTGTTTCATTGTACAAAATTCATAGTATATTGAAACATGCTTTTGCCACCTTAATGGTATAACCCAAATTATCTGCTGTTATTAAATTGTTTTATTCAAATTCTATTGAATGCCAGTATCTAAGAAAACTGTAAGCATAAATGGTTTCTGAATTACTTTGGGTTACTGAGAAATGGATCTTCTCTGCAAATATACTGCTGCTAAGTCACTTCAGTCGTGTCCGACTCTGTGTGATCCTGTAGACAGCAGCCCACCAGGCTCCCCCATTATACTATAGAGTATATGAGGCTTCCCAGGTAGCTCAAATGGTAAAGAATGGGCCTGCAATGTGGAGGACGCAGGTTCAGTTCCTGCGTCGGGAAGATACCCTGGAGAAGGGGCAACCCAATCCAGTATTCTTGCCTGGAGAATTCCATAGTCAGAGGAGCCTGGTGGGCTACAGTCCATGGGGTTGCCAAGAGTCAGACATGACTGAGCGACTAATACCTGTCTCTTATACACATCTAGATGTGTATAAGAGACAGGTATAGATGTCTCTGAATATAACTATAGACTCAACTATTGTAAGTGTTTTTGGTACCATTTTTTGTCTTGGACTAAGAGAAGTATACTAAAGCCTGCTATTATTATGTATTTCTAGTCTCTTTGACTCTTGTAGTTTCTGCTAAGTGAAAGAAGCTACTGTGTTATTTGCTGCATTATACTGTATATTTAGTTTTGCATATATGGTTTCTGTAACTACTGCTATAAAGATGTCTATATATAGTAATGCAACATTAATTTATTCTATTAATGTCTGCTGTTTGAGAACATTTGCAGTATTAATAAGGGCTTTGCTTGTGGCTCAGGTGGTAAAGACTTTGCCTGCAATGCAAGAAACGTGGGTTCGATCCCTGGGTCAGGAAGATCCCCTGGAGAAGGAATGGCAATCCACTCCAGTATTCTTGCCTGGAAATTCCCACGGACAGAGAAGTTTGGTGGTCTACAGTCTATGGAGTCGCAAAGAGTTGGACAGAACTGAATAACTAATACTTTCACTTTCGCACTATTAATGGAACTTAGTCTAAGAGAGGGGCTTCTAACTTAATCTAAGTTTGGCGCTTGTGGTAAAGAACCCACATGCCAATGCAGGAGACATAAGAGTTGCGGGTTCCATCCCTGGGTCGGGATGATACCTTGGAGGAGGGCATGGCAATCCACTCCAGTATTCTTGCCTGAGGATCCCATGGACAGAGGAGCCTGGAGGGCTACAGTCCATAGCATCACAAAGAGTCAGATGTGACTTGGCACACGCTTGCTCAATCTAAGAAAAATTCAGCTTAACATTGTTTTCATTTTACATTTCACTCTCTCTCTCTCTCTCTCTCTCTCTCTCTCTGTATGCATTCAGTTGCTTAGTCATTTCCAACGCTTTGCAACCCCATGGACTGTAGCCCACCAGGCTCCTCCATCCATGGGATTTCCCAGGCAAGAAGAGTGGAGCAGGTTGCCAGTTCCTCCTCCAGGGGTCTTCCCAACTCAGGGATGGAACCCAAGTCTCCTGGGTCACCTGCACTAGTAGATGGATTCTTTACCACTGAGACACCTGGGAAGCCATTTTACATTTTAATATTAGCTGTTAATAAGAGAGATAGTAAAAATTATGATCACTATTATTACTATGTCAAAAATAATAAATGCTTGGTGTTAGTCCAGTACTTTTGCCTGGAAAATCCCATGGATGGAGGAGCCTGGAAGGCTGCAGTCCATGGGGTCGTTGAGGGTCGGGCACGGCTGAGTGACTTCACTTTCACTTTTCACTTTCATGCATTGGAGAAGGAAATGGCAACCCACTCCAGTGTTCTTGCCTGGAGAATCCCAGGGACAGAGGAGCCTGGTGGGCTGCCATCTGTGGGGTCACACAGAGTCAGACACGACTGAAGCAACTTAGCAGCAGCAGCAGCAGCAGCAGTCTATCTACAATTCAGTTTTTGGTGAAAAGTTCTTTGGTTACAAGAAGGAATATTTAGTTTACTTCACTAATAGGTATATCTTCTAATACTGGATGGCCTCTTGGCATTTCTTCTGCTGTTGATTTTTAGCACTATTATCTGTGATTACATGAATGGAGTTGACTCGTCATGTTTATTCCAAATAAGACTATATAATGGATTACTACGGTAACAAGGAGGTAGACAAGTAATGGAACTGCCGAATAATTTCGAGACCAATAGATTAAGCCTAAGGCGCTTAGCCAAGATTCAGGAATAAAAGCCCATCTGAGACAGTGTGTGCACCAAAATTGAGAGCTTAACGGAGAAAACCATAGAATACTCTTTCTGGAAATGGCGGTGGTGAATTTTCCACCATTTTCCCCCCTCTGTGGCTATGGACAATCTTGGCCCTTCTCTTGACAGCTTGGCCACCCGTGACCCCTGCGCAAGCGCGGATCAGGAAGCCGCAAGTGGCAGGCGAAGAGAAATTGAGGGTAAGGCCAGGGGCAATGGAGAAGGCAATGGCAACCCAGTACTCTTGCCTGGAAACGGAGGAGCCTGGAAGGCTGCTGTCCATGGGGTCGCAAAGAGTCAGACGCGACTGAGCGACTCCACTTTCACGCATTGGAGAAGGAAATGGCAACCCATTTCAGTGTTCTTGCCTGGAGAATCCCAGGGACGGGGAAGCCTGGTGGGCTGCCGTCTATGGGGTTGCACGGAGTCGGACACGACTGAAGCGACTTGGCTGCAGCAGCAGCCAGGTGCAAAGGCACCACCCGCTAGGGCACAGGCGCATAGTCATCAGAGGGAGCGTGGGAGCGGAGGAGCATAAACTATGTGTGGGAAGTTTGGAACTATTTTCTCGTGGTGCTGGTGGTGGTGGTGAGAACTGTATTTTAAAGAGCGTAAGTTCAGTTCAGTCGCTCAGTCGTGTCCGACTCTTTACGACCCCATGAGTCGCAGCACGCCAGGCCTCCCTGTCCATCACCAACTCCCAGAGTTCACTCAGACTCATGTCCATCGAGTCAATGATGCCATCCAGCCATCTCATCCTCGGTCGTCCCCTTGTCCTTCTGCCCCCAATCCCTCCCAGCGTCAGAGTCTTTTCCAGTGAGTCAACTCTTCGCATGATAAAAAAAACCCACTCAAAGTCTCTTCCAATAAAAAAATTTTTATCCTGAACAGGGACTGCTGTCAACACTTTAGAACTCAAACCGTCCTCCTTAGTAATTGGTGGCTTTCTGAAATGTTGCAGCTTCTCCCTCTTGTGTAGATGTCCTGGATGATAGCACAGAGCAACTGTGCACAAGAAAGGTTATATAGTAAATATCTTTCTATAGCTTTTTGAAAAAGAGCCAGCAAAGACAAATGTGCTTTCTCCCACAGGTCAGGCCTCCTGATTTGGCACTTGTGTTAATGGAAACTTTAATTCTTGGAAATTTCATGTATTTTCCAAGACTCAGAGCAGAAAGCAGTATGGAGCATAAACAATGTGTTCATTTAATTACCAAGAGACCTAAAATTAGTCTTTAATGAAGGCAAATGAAGAATCGTTTTTTCCTTCTCCTGGATAGACCTGCTTAACCCCTTCAAGCCTTGGAATCCTAGTCTATTAGGGGTAGCTCTGTTCTCCACTGTTGTGAATTTTTACAGTAATTTGTGTAGTAGTTTTACTACAAATGTGGGGATCCAATTGTACAGTTAATCCCCTCATTATTCCATTTTGCAATTGTTTGATGTATAATTTATTCCCTGGTATTTTAGCTGGGATAACATTCATCAAATACCTATTTGGGCAAGGGGTATATATATATATGTATATCATCACAGTTGCTGTTCTTAAGAGATAGACAGTTGTCGTAAGAGACATGGGTTTGATAATAAACTCTAATACTAGTAAGGATGTAATTAGAATGTGAGTGAAAATAGAACTAATCAAGATATATTAAGACTAGAAGACAGGAAAGAAATCAGCATAGATTATTTGGCATCTGATCTAGTCTGAGGGGCTTCCTCAGTGACTCAGCAGGAAAGAATCTGCCAGCAGTGCAGGAGACACTGGTTTGATCCCTGGGTTGGGAAGATAACCTGGAGGAGGGCACGGCAACCCACTCCAGTATTATTGCCTGGAGAATCCCAATAGACAGGGAGCCTGGCGAGCTACAGTCCATGGAGTCGAAAAGAGTAGGACATGATCACTAGTCTTTGAAAGATCAAGATATATTTGGGTTTGGAGCAAAACTGAGAAAAGATATTCCACTTTTCTCAGGAAGGAGGAGTGTGAGGGAGCATTGACAAGAGTGAGCCATATTTTCAGTTCAGTTCAGTTCAATCCGACTCTTTGAGACCCCATGAATCGCAGCATGCCAGGCCTCCCTGTCCATCACCAACTCCTGGAGTNCAAAACTGAGAAAAGATATTCCACTTTTCTCAGGAAGGAGGAGTGTGAGGGAGCATTGACAAGAGTGAGCCATATTTTCAGTTCAGTTCAGTTCAATCCGACTCTTTGAGACCCCATGAATCGCAGCATGCCAGGCCTCCCTGTCCATCACCAACTCCTGGAGTTCACTCAGAGTTGGCTCATTGGAAGAGCCATGTTTTAGTAACAAACTAATCAGCATTGATGCAGCAAGGTAGCTGGATGCATGGGTCCAGTGCTCCCTGAACAACCTCTCTCACCACCACTCTGAATACTTAAGGAGTTATTCCTGTCCTTGTCCCATGCCCTCTCCACTCTTCCCTGAAGTCCGTGAAACTTCGGGCTGCTAGAGAGCAGGGCTGTGACTCAACCTTCAAGCACCGCTTAAACATCAGAGGGGCTCAAAGAATAGTTTTGAGTCAATGAATGGGAAAGGTAAGGTTGAAAACCATGTCGATACCTAAAAAAAATGCCCCACAAAACCCAAAAAACCAGGCAGCCTTGAATGCTCAAAAAAAGAAGTCTGGACAGTCTTTAGGAGGTAGTGGTAAGCCAGGGAAGGAATCTGATTAGAGAACGCCAGAAGTGCCTGCTTTAGGAGGGCTGATCAGGAGCAAGAGGCCAAGATGGCTTTGAAGGTTGCATTTCTAGGTAGAGTCCTTTCAGGCTCCAACATTCTGTCATTGGCAGGAGGGGACACTGGAAACTGTTGTGTTAATTAGAGAAGGAGTGAGGTCTAGGGCTAATAAGTAATGTCAGTAGACAATATACAAATGTATACAAAAGGAAAGCTACAGAGTCAGTATTTGGAGGCTAAAGTCACAGGGGACTGTGACATTGTGATGACAGAGAGATAGTAGGGAAATTGAATGGGAAATGATCAACTGTTGAGAATTACAAGACTGGCCACAAATCCATATTGGAATGTTATGGAAATTCTGGTCTTTGTAATAGTAATCATTTAGAATTCAGTTTTTTTTTTTTTTTTTCCCTGCTGCTGCTGCTAAGTCACTTCAGTTGTGTCCGACTCTGTGCGACCCCATAGATACCAGGCTCCCCGTCCCTGGGATTCTCCAAGCAAGAACACTGGAGTGGGTTGCCATTTCCTTCTCCAAGTGAGATGTAATTCTTCCAATATGCAGTTTCAAGTTTTGACTTGTTTTGGAATGATAAACTCTGTACCCTACTTTTTAGTAGTCAGTGGTTCAAATTAATTCAATATAAGGGCACTAAGAATACACATAATAAAGGTTAATTTTAAGAAACTGATAAGTAAAGTTTTGGCAATAGTACGCCTAAAAACAAATAGCGGACATCCAGATGGAGAATGTGTACTAAAAGCATCACAGGCTTTCTTTTTCTTTTCCCTTTCCTTCCTGACATTTTCTAAGCCAAATCTTTATTTTTTTTCCTTTAACTAATTTTTCTGCACTGAATGGAAGCTGCATGAGGACACATAGTTTGTTGTTAATACCACAGACCTAGTGTCTGGAATTGTTCCTAGCTCCTGGAAATGGGTACTCAACAAATACTCGTCAAATGAAGGAAAGAAGGAATGCAAAACACAACTCGCAGCACTGTGTTCCTCTCTGTCTTACACTTACTCTAACTCTCATCTTTCTTTCTTTGTGTGTTTACAACCATTTCTCATAGCCCATACAGGTAATCTGAAGCTTGGGGCTCTCCTTGAAGTCTTTATTGTTGGCATTGTTCAGTCACTAAGTTGAGACTGACTCTTTTTTGACCCCATGGACTGTAGCCCGCCAGGCTCCTCTGTCCATGGGATTCTCCGGGCAAGGATATTGGAGTGGGCTGCCATATCCTTCTCTAGGGAATTTATCTGACCCAGGAATCAAACCTGTGTCTCCTGCATTGACAGGCTTATTCTTTACAACTGAGCCACCTGGGAAGCCCTCCTTGAAGTTTGGGGCCATATCTGTCTGCAAAGATTTCATTACCTATCATCTCTCCCTGCTTTCTTTATTTTTTCCTTCTCTTCCCTTCAAACTCCTCCTTCCTGAGCAACTCTCCTCACTACTCCAGGTCCCCAGTACTTACATTTGTTTACATATGAAACTTGTTTAAACTTGACATTTGCCGGCTCTGTTTCTCTTGATAACTTTTAAACCTAATGGAGATATATCTGTATTCCCAGAGATCTTTGTGGACACAAGTAGCTGCTAAATAAATATCTATTATTAATTGATTCTAGTTCTTCCCTCTATGATCCCCCTTTTCTCATATTATAGGCCAAATAATGAACATTTAAATTTACTTCTGAGAAATTTGTGAAGGAAATCAATTTTTCAAGAACATATTTATTACTTCAGGCTTATTTTATTGGTCTGCTTGTTTAATCACTCTTGCTGTCATCCACTTAAAATTTTCTTAACTGTTCTATAATTTCTTAATTGCTTTTTTTAAGAGTGAAGGCTGATTTGTGCATTACTCCCAGAGGAGACCTCTAATGAACAGAGATAACTTTAAATTTTATGATTTTCTTGACTTTAGGAATCCAGTAAGAATCTGCTCATGTTACATCCCAGAGGAATTTATACAGCAATCGGGAAACAATTTAAGGATATCTATTCACTTATAAGTAAACATCTGCTAGATTCTTTTTAGACTTTATGTGCATTTTATTTGCAGATAAAAAGATTTCTGCAGTTCTCATTCTCCCAAGAAACAGAGTTGGTTGGGTGACTTCAAACAAGAAAGGCTGATGTTTTCCCCATTTGTCTGCTGTTTTGACTATCAAATGCAAATCAGTGAAGTCCTTGAAAATACCCTTTTAAAAAATTATATTTATTTTTTAATTGAAGGGTAATTGCTTTACAGAATTTTGCTTTCTCTCAAACCTCAGCATGAATCAGCCATAGATATACATAAGTCCCCTCCCTCTTGAACCTCCCTCTTATCTCAGGTAAAGGGTAAAGGCCTTGCATTTGATGACTTTGCCTTTGATTTGACTTGTGAATTTAGAACTCTTGGTTTGTCTGAGCCTTATTAGATTTTAGAATTTGGAGAGTCTTCAAAATGACAATGGAAACGATTCATGTTAGCAGCCCAAATAACAGTTTGTCTATTTGCTTGATCTGCTGCTTATTAGTGTCCTCATATAAACCACTTTGGAACATATTGCTTTGGAATCAACTTAGTAAAACTGTTACATAAACTAGTAATCAAAACAACATGTTATACACTCACTTTTTTTGAGTTATCATGAAATGGGAATGACAATATAACCCTTAGTACTTATCTGTTCCAATGATTTCAGAGAACATTTCTTTCTGAGATATATATCTATTATGTGCAAAAGAACCTCACTCTCCAAATTAGGTTACCCGTTTCTTCAACGATATCGATTAGAGCCACCAGTGAAAAAAAAATTCCTTGCGGCTTGCATGTGCAACACCTCAAACTTCTGCCAGCTCACCGGTGTGAATCTGTGAGCCAGAAAGGGGGCATTCATAACAATGACTATCTTTTAATATACAACCAGGTGAACAAAACAAAGCCCAATGCATTCTTAGAGAGGAAGGTGTTAGCAAACAAGTAGACTGGTAATACATTCTATAATTATCAGTGGTGTTGAAATTTATAAAGAGAGTAAAGCAGGAAAAGGAACGAGAGTAACTGGGGCCAGAGATGGGCAATTTTACAGAGAGTTCAGAAAAGACCCCTTTGTGTGTGTGCGTGCTAAGTCACGTCAGTCGTGTCCAACTCTGCTGTCTTATGTACTGGAGCCCTCCCGTCTCCTCTGTCTATGGGATTTCCCAGGCAAGAATACTGGAGTGGGTAGGCATTCCTTCCTCCAGGAGATCTTCCTGACCCAGGAATCGAACCCATGTCCCTTATGTCACCTGCATTGGCAGGCAGGTTCTTTACTACTGTAGTTTGCCAGGCTCCTCTGACCATGGGATTCTCCAGGCAAGAATACCGGAGCGGGTTGTCATTTCCTTCTCCAGGGATCTTCCTGACCCAGGGATCAAACCTGGGTCTCCCACACTGCAGGCAGATTCTTAACCATCTGAGCCACCCCGGAAGCCCTAAAACATCTGCTCCGTAATCCTAAACCCTTTTTAGTGAACAAAGTGAGGATTGTTAATCCATGATCCAACTACATGAGAGACACATGGTTACCTTATTTTAGGCTCCTCCAAGCTTTTATGAAGGAAAGATAGAATAAGATAATTTATTTGGCTTCTAGATTGAAATATCTTTCATGAGATGGTATAAACACTTTTAATGAGGCACGTTTAAGAATGCCCCTGGAATAATCTATTGCCCACTTAGGTTTAAGAAACTCATAGAATGATTGTAAGAACGAGATGACACAAGCCATACAAAGCACTTAGTGACCAATCTGTTGTAAGCATTTAATAAAGGTCAGTTTGAGTATTCTTTTTGAGACCCCCACCAACCTGCGGAATCCCAACTACCCAGCACTTATACTGGCATGTCCTCAACTCTTGAATTTAATCAAGACACAGGACTGAAAGGGAGTCAGCCAAGATACTGGTAATAAAATAGAGACCCAAGAAATCAGCATGTCTGGTTTACTGTAATAGTGTCTCCAAGAGAAAAGTGGTTTCGTCAGTTAAGTAGAGCTTCTCCATGGTAATTATTTTCAACTGGTGGGTGAAAAATGCTAGTACTAAATGAAGCTGGTACTAGCATTTTCTAAGAGAAGATGGAGAATAGACGCTGTCATTGTTAACTGCAAGCTGTGAAATTTTGCCATGATATTTTCATGCCAAAGACAGGCAAGTTTGCAGAAGCCTCAGGTCTGTCTTGCTATAGGCTTTTCTGAAGCTCTTAGGGAGACAGCAATTCCCAACAGTGTCTTGATCCATTGCTAAGCTTTCACGTCAGTATGTTTTGAAAAATCAGTGACTCATGCAGTTCTTGGAAAGGGGAACCTGATATTTTCCAGAACTCTCTCAGGAGGGTACTCCTTACTGCCACCTTTCAAAAATGCCTGCTGCAGAAGGGCTTTTTAGAAGTTGAACGTTTTAAAGTGACATGTAGACTCATTGGTCCCAGTGATCATTTACCAGGATTTTTTCTGCTGTTAAATAACCTGAATGTTCCTTTAGGTAAAACTGATCTATGCCAGAAAAGCTTTCACGAGGTTGTTTTACTAAACAGGTTCAAATCAGAATGAAATATTTGGTATTTGTTGCTAATTTAAAATGTCAAATTCCCTCTTTTATTGTTAGAATAAATGGGATAATAAAATGCTCTCTTCTCTGTAAATCTACAGAAATTTATTATGCAGTTGAGTCATCTCTTTTTCTTTAAACTGAGAAATTGTGGAAGACGCATGTAATATACATGTGCACAACGAAGACACTAATATCTGCCTCTCAAGAGTTTTCTATTAAATGAGGCAAGTGTGTAAAAGGATTTAGCACGGGTTAATGACACTTCAAGCATATTTTCTAAAATATAACTTTCATGCTACTTCTTTAGTATTTAATTTTTAATTTGTGTATTTTTTCTTAACATGTATTTGTTGGTATTTTCAGATCAATAGTAAATAATAATGATTCTAATAGGCATGCTTTTCTTTTTAGTGATTTTGAGAAAATGCTTCCAGAATATATAGTTCACATGGTTGTTATTTTGAGGTAGTGTGCATTTTCTACCTTTCTGTGTTTCTTTTAAAGCCTTTTTTTTTTTTTTTTTTTTTNTCTTAACATGTATTTGTTGGTATTTTCAGATCAATAGTAAATAATAATGATTCTAATAGGCATGCTTTTCTTTTTAGTGATTTTGAGAAAATGCTTCCAGAATATATAGTTCACATGGTTGTTATTTTGAGGTAGTGTGCATTTTCTACCTTTCTGTGTTTCTTTTAAAGCCTTTTTTTTTTTTTTTTTTTGGCCACACTGGGTTTTCATTACTGTGTGCTAGCTTTCTTGAGTTGTGGTGAGTGAGGGCTACTCTTCGTTGCAGTGCATGGCCTTCTCATTTGCAGTGGTTTCTCTTGTACAGCACAGCCTCCAGGCGTGTGGACTTCAGTAGCTGCAGTGAACGGGCTCAGTTGCTCTGTGGCGTGTGGGGTCTTCCTGAACTAGGCATCAAACCCATGTCCCCTGCATTGGCAGGAGGATTCTTATCCACTGTTGCTGCTGACTTCAGTCGTGTCCGACTCTGTGTGACCCCATAGACGGCAGCCTACCAGGCTCCCCCATCCCTGGGATTCTCCAGGCAAGAACACTGGAGTGGGTTGCCATTTCCTTCTCCAATGCATGAAAGAGAAAAGTGAAAATGAAGTCGCTCAGTCTGTCCGACTGTTAGCGACCCCATGGACTGCAGCCCACCAGGCTCCTCCGTCCATTGGATTTTCCAGGCAAGAGTACTGGGGTGGGGTGCCATTGCCTTCCCCGCTTATCTTTAGACAAAGTTAGACTTCTTTGTAGTTATTTTCTATATTTTTAAAATAAAAAAGGAATGAAGAATTACATAAGAGACCTTTATAGCATATACCAAAGTGACCTTTTTTTTTCTTCCTTGGCCAGTTAATAGGATGAATTAAGTTACCAGGTTAAAAAAGTCATATTATGTTTAATTCCTGGGATAAACTTCACTTTTTCATGGTAAGTTATTATTTTAATGTAATACTGGGTTGTTTTTTGTTCAACTAGCGTTTTGCTTTTTTCAGACTGAAGCATTATGCGAATGTCAGAGTTGCCATAAATGACTCTCCTCCTCCTTGTCACTGTGAGGGTCTTGAAAAATCTCATCCAAGAAAATCAAAAGCTGTACCAAAATATTTTAGCTACTGGAGAATGTGCATGCTCGGCCCATGTCAAGAAATTAATTTTGGAGTTAATAAACCAATGAAGAAAACAAGGGAAAATAAAATTCTCCATGCTGTGAGCAATTCCTGACCCTCCTAGAACCTTTCCTATTGATATGTTTTAGCACATCTTGGGAACTTCCTGAATGCCCTGTGGGCACTGTGAGTCTAGTGTCTGATTTATTCCTAGTGAATTACCATAAGCAAAAGGGCTAATGGACTTCCATCTTACTTTGGCTATTATAACTACCAGCTGTGGTAGTGTTTGAGGTTCTTTTCTATGAAACAAGTCAATACTCTGAGCATTCTCTAAGTGCTATTTTAAAGGAATAAGTTAAATTCACAACTGTTTAATAACAGACAGAGAGTTAGTCTTGTTAGAATAGGGAACGTAAATAGAACTGGCAAGTAGAGAAATGAGTCAAGAGACATGAGTTGTTCCAGAGGCTAAACTGTGGCACTGTGTTTAAGACACTGGAGTAGAGAGTCTGGGGGTGGTGGGAAGAGTAGACTGCTTTGAAAATTTGATCAATTCTATGCTCTGTTTCACCAAACAAATGGTATGATAACATATACATAATTTGGCATTTTATGTCAGGGGTTTCAGACACCCCAGCACTTAAACCGTAACTATTCACTAGAACTGTGTTGTCCAGTATTGTGGCCACCTGTGGCTATTGAATGACTCGTCGCTGGAAGGGGCTAGTCTGAATTAGAAGATTTTAGACTTGATACAATAAGTAAAATAAAGCAAAACATCTTATTAATTACATATTAAAATGATATTTTGGGTATATGGGAATAAATAAAATTATTATACTATTAAAATTAATCCCACTTGTTTGTGTTTACTTTTTAAAATACTAGAAAATTTAAAATTACATACATAGTCTGCAATCTATTTCTATTGGACAGTGCTGCCCTAGAGCCACAGAATTCCTGGAGTAGCAGAAGGAGAAGTGGCAGAATATCACAGATGATATTAAAGAGGCAATAGATGCAAGGAAAAAAAAAAAAAAACAAATAGAGGGATGGCTTTAGAATAAAAGGACCAAATTTTTAGATTCAATCTACAATTTAAAAGACTTTAGTTAACCAAATATTTATCAATCATTTGCTCTCTGTACATTTTGAATAGTAGCACTGGTGTGGATGGGTCCAGAGGTGACTGGGAGCCTGAGGTGTCTGAGAAAACAACTCCCATGCTGACTCCACATGGATAGAATGAGAAGGGACAGGGACTTTGCTGAGAAGATGGGGGCAATCTAAGACACAACAGGGTTCTAACTACCCTGGAGTTTACAGGGCAGAGATGGTGTGCTGCACTACTCACGGGTTAAACCTAGGATGGTGGAAGTCTCAATAAACTCTTAAGTGATTTATTTTGACCCTAAGGAGGTGGATTTATGCTGCTGCTCATTAAATATATATATTATTAATTGTGCTGCGCCAAGTGTCAGTTGCAGCATGTGGGATCTAGTTCCTTGACCAGGGATCAAACCTGGGCCCCCTGTATTGGGAATGTGGATTCTTAACCACCGGACCATAAAGGGTAGTCCCTAAATATTTTAAAATACTTTTTACATACTTTTAAAATACTGAAGAACAGTTTCAATAAACCGCTTATAAGAAAAGTCCTATCTTGTTTTTCTTCTCAGGTCTGTGTCTCAGAGACTGTTTTTTCCCCATAGATGTAGGCTGAGATAACTGCCACACTTTAAATTAACTTCTTGCCCCACATATTGAAGCCCTGGGTCTAAGATTCTCATCTCATTTGGATGGTTTTTTGTTTCCCATGGGTAAGCACAAAACCCATGGTACAAACTGCAATTTTTAATCTAGCTCTCGCCTTCCTCAAAGAGACTTTAGTAGGTTTGTTTTCTTTGTACGTGATCTTGCATCCAGCAACAGAGGCGTTACCCAGCTTCTCTTTCTAGGACGGGCAGAAAGGACTCAAGATGAGGATCAGCTAGGCTGAAGCTGGCAGCCACAAAACCCCAGCACCACAGATGTCCCGTGCACATTTTCACGTCATCTACTGATAGCTCAGTAACTGCAAGAGTCTTTCAAAGTTTTGCTCTGGGTTGTGACTCAACAGCCAGTTATAATAAACATGACTTTCAGATGAGAGGTGGAGAAGGAAATGGCAACCCACTCCAGTATTCTTTCCTGGAGAATCCCATGGACAGAGGAGCCTGGTAGGCTACAGTCCACGGGGTCACAAAGAGTCGGACACGACTGAGCGACTTCAGTCACTCACTCAGATGAGAGGCATTGGTACATTGGAAATTAGCCCAAGAAATCACCTGTGGTGTGGTGCTTTACTGATTTTAACTCAATTTGCCAGTCCAGTGACAGGCTTTCCATATAGTCATCAAAACCTTCAATACCATACCCCATCAGTTTTACCATACCCCATCAGTTTTACCATACCCCATCAGTTTGGCTTTAAAAACCAACAGAAGAACAAAAACTACATCTTGGTTGAGAAAGGTTGGGGGTGGGTGGGAAGAAAGGGGCGAAAACTTATCAAAAGTAAAATTGGATTAAGAGTCAATCAAAGTCCAACTGTGAATTTATCATTTCAATGAATTTCAATGAATGGTTTAAAATCTGTTTGAAATCTATTTGAAAATGAATATGTAATAATATAGACATAGCTCTTTTTCAAAGCTAGTATTGTCAGATGTATTCTGAGCATTATAATTCATGAACAGAGTAGATGACTATTTGAAAAGTATTAAAATGAGCTGACTTTTCAATACAAGTGTCTTCACAATAAGTTTTTCTATTCTGGCCAATTCAGAAATGTAGACAATTGTGCTAGAAAAATAATATGTATTGTAATATTCATTGTACAGTAGTAGTGTAGTAAGTGGCAATTCTGGACATTACAAGAGACACAAGGATTATTTTCTGTGATTGCACAGAGAATACTTGGATTTCTTGCGAAGCTTTTGCATTGGAAATGAGATTCATCAGTCTGATCGGGGCAGGGTTAGAGCCCTTAGCAACATGCTTATTTTGTAGAAGGTCACTCAATAATAACTTTCTCTGCCCTCCAAGCTTATTAAGACTGACTGGCATATATTAATGAAAACACCTGATTCTCCAACCATAAAACCCAGACAAAGACTTTATTTTAATATTAAGGAAGGAACCCTTAATTAGCAGGGTTTCAAAAATGTCAGCTTCTTCTATTAGCTGTTCTGGCCCATCAAAGCCATAATCCCTACTGTCAAATTTCATCACATGATAGACAGTTTGCCGGCTGTCTTTTTTTTTTTTTTTTTTTACTGATCATACTGACTGAAGCTTTAACAATTTTTTTATTTTGCCATCACATTTAACAACTCATTGTGCATTTGCCTGTTACACTCTTGATTTTACTGCTTTCAAAGAGTCTTAGCAGCACATGTCAACTCAAAAGGTTGGTGGGGGGAACACTGCAGAAACACAAGTATTACATGTCAATACATATGCATTCTTAGACGTGTAATTAAGGACTCCTGGAAGACCTGGGCTTGCTTATATTGATTGCCTTCCTGAGTATGTAAATGTGCCGTCCGGAAAACACAGACAAATAAAACAGTCTCATAGATAATTTCCCATTTTTGATGTGTCAAGGAGAAGGGGGCAAACTCTGAGGAAGACCCCCGGCCCCGATTTTTAAAATAAACATCCCTATTAACCCTTAGCATACCTGACTGTTGCAAAGAATTCACTATAGCATCTACGGCTTTGCCTTGCCCTTCAGAAACAAGAAAAAAAAAACCCCAGCAGGACAGAATAAATACATAGCTCTTAAAGTATTTGTGTTTTAATCTGATTCAAAACATTTACTGTTGGTTAAATCCTTTTGCAAACTGAAAATTTCATACTGTCCATACCAAGAGGAAGACAAATACGAATGATAAAATAAAAACAAAGATGACTCAAGGATTTTGTGGGCAACTTTTGTGAGGACTCAACTGTGACTCTTTCTTTATCCGTGAAGAACATGAAAGCTTCAAGGGTAATCTTTCAGTGTTTAGGAATAAGTTATGACAGATAAGAGCTGGAGAACCAGCTGATGCAAATGGCTTTGACCTGGTAGACTTAACTGCTAGAGACTGGTAAGCTCTGAACCATTCTTTTCGATGAGAATCCGGAATTCATCAGAGGATGCAATGTGTTTTCTGAAATTCATCAGAGGATGCAATGTGTTTTCTGAGTTCACCCTTTTGGCACCGCTGAAGGCTTGGGCCAGCTGCATCCCTTTTTGTTAGCACCCAGGTATTTATTTTCCCTCTTTTTACTTTAACACTTTTCCTCTTAGACTCTAGGACAGAAAGGCTATCCTTGTAATTTTGCATATCCTTTGCTTATCTCATCCATTTCTTCCCTGGGGAACAACCCAACTCCTCTGAGCCCCAGGAGAGCTGCCTCGCAGGAGCTGGGGTGATCTCAAGCCCCCATGCAAGATGCTTAGGTGTTCTCATTTAGTGCTGTTCACTTGGCTCCTTTCTACCTGGGAGGAAGTCTTTGTGTTTCTACCATTGACAATCCCTTACATTCTCTCAAGACCTACTGTATTGTCTCAACAATGCAACATAATCATGGACACAAAACAAAGCCAGGTAATCCCAATTTTAACTCACTTATGAGTCTTTATTGCTCTCCAGTGATAATGTTTCCTACGATGAAATAAACATTGTGTAACTGGACATGGAACAACAGACTGGTTCCAAATAGGAAAAGGAGTACGTCAAGGCTGTATATTGTCTCCCTGCTTATTTAACTTCTATGCAGAGTACATCATAAGGAACGCTGGACTGGAAGAAACACAAGCTGGAATCAAGATTGCCAGGAGAAATATCAATAACCTCAGATATGCAGATGACACCACCCTTATAGCAGAAAGTGAAGAGGAACTAAAAAGCCTCTTGATGAAAGTAAAAGAGAGCAAAAAAGTTGGCTTAAAGCTCAACATTCAGAAAACGAAGATCATGGCATCTGGTCCCATCACTCCATGGGAAAGAGATGGAGAAACAGTGGAAATAGTGTCAGATTTTATTTTGGGGGGCTCCAAAATCACTGCAGATGGTGATTGCAGCCATGAAATTAAAAGTCGCTTACTCCTTGGAAGAAAAGTTATGACCAACCTAGATAGCATATTTAAAAGCAGAGACATTACTTTGCCGACTAAGGTCCGCCTAGTCAAGGCTATGGTTTTTCCTGTGGTCATGTATGGATGTGAAAGTTGGACTGTGAAGAAAGCTGAGCGCCGAAGAATCGATGCTTTTGAACTGTGGTGTTGGAGAAGACTCTTGAGAGTCCCTTGGACTGCAAGGAGATCCAACCAGTCCATTCTGAAGGAGATCAGCCCTGGGATTTCTTTGGAGGGAATGATGCTAAAGCTGGAACTCCAGTACTTTTGCCACCTCATGTGAAGAGTAGACTAGTTGGAAAAGACTCTGATGCTGGGAGGGATTGGGGGCAGGAGGAGAAGGGGACGACTGAGGATGAGATGGCTGGATGGCATCACGGACTCGATGGACGTGAGTCTGAGTGAACTCTGGGAGATGGTGAGGGATGGGGAGGCCTGGTGTGCTGCGATTCATGGGTTGCAAAGAGTCGGACACGACTGAGCGACTGAACTGGACTGAAGGCGTGTTTTTCTGGTAGAACTTTCAGCTAGCCCTGCCACACTATTTAATGGCTGAGGGTGACTGTGCACAAGTACTGTAAGTCTCTTGTTGTGATTTTAATTACACCACTTAGAAATGAAGTTTTGTTTTTAAGAGTGAGATGTCTGCTTTTTCTGCTGAACATTTAAAAAGGTACCTCCTAGGACAGCCTGACAAACAAGGGGCATTTCTTGGACTAGAAGCATTTAATTAGTCATTTGGGATAGGCAGGTCTAGTTTTATGGGTAAAAGTACAGGCTAAGTGGGCTATGTTCCAGAAGGGTTTCTAATATTTACTTTTAGATAATCCTAATGGAGAGAACTGGTTATAAATGCAGACTCTAGAGGCAGATAGGAAAAGGCAATGGCACCCCACTCCAGTACTCTTGCCTGGAAAATCCCATGGACAGAGGAGCCTGGTGGGCTGCAGTCCATGGGGTCACTAAGAGTCAGACATGACTGAGCGACTTCACTTTCACTTTTCACTTTCATGCATTGGAGAAGGAAATGGCAACCCACTCCAGTGTTTTTGCCTGGAGAATCCCAGGGACGGGGGAGCCTGGTGGGCTGCCATCTATGGGGTCGCACAGAGTCGGACATGACTGAAGTGACTTAGCAGCAGAGGCAGATGACCTGGAATTGAAACTATAAGCCCTTTTAACAAGTATTCTACTTTTTCCTTAACTACAAATAGTAAAGATAATAATGGTGACCCACATTACTGTTGTTAAAATTAAATAAGATAATGCATGCAGTGTGCCGAACGAAGCACAGAGCATGTATTTTGTGATCAGTGAATATAACTGTATATTTTTAAAAACTCAACTTTTATTAGGGTATAGTGCTTCACAATGTTGCGTTAGTTTCTTCTCTCTAGCAAAGTGAATCAGTTACACGTATACACATATCCCCTCTTTTTTGGATTTCCTTCCCATTTAGGTCACCACAGAGCACTGAGTAGAGTTTCCTGCACTATACTGTATGTTCTCATTAGCTATCTATTTTATACACACTATGAATGGTGTATATGTGTCAATTCCAATCTCCCAGTTCCTCCACCCTGCCTTCACTCTTGGTTATCCACACATTTGTTCACTATGTCTGTGTCTCTATTTCTGCTTTGCAAATAAGATCACCTATACCATTTTTCTAGATTTCACGTATATGTGTTAATATGTAACATTTGTTTTGCTTTCTGACCTACTTCACTCTGTATAACACACTCTAGGTAATTGTACATTAAGCCACTGGCTTGTAAGCTTTCTGAAGGCAGAAGCCATATGTGTCTAATTTACTGCTACAATCCCTGATAACTAGTAGGGGTTCTATACCTATTAATCAAATGAATGAATAAATGGGCAAGTGAATAAATGAATGCCATTATAATTTTACTGAGAAATGAGCTGATCCAGAAGGGCGTGATAACTGTTCGAGGTTCCAGAGTAATATGGTGGATTATTAATTATATTCATCCCTCCAGTCATTATATTAATAGAAATACAAGTTTGGGCTATTCAATCTGATCTTCTGGAATTTACAATGAAAAGTGTAGCACAGCCACTATGATCTCAACAAAATCACTGGGTTTGATTCAGAAGCACACTAATAAACTGCAGCACGTGGGGATGATCTTAAGCCTCATGTTAGACAGGAAGGTAGGTACCCTAGATCTTTCCGGGTTCACGGATCCTTTGAAACTTATGCGAAGTACAGTCTCCTTCCCCAACTTTTCCCTGACACAGCCGATAACTTGAAGGAATTCACAGAGTTTTGGAGCCTACTCTGGACCCCAGGTGAAGAAGTCCCTGGGATTCCTCTGAGACATCACACTATTACTTTCCAGCTATCGCAGCTCATTGTGAGTTTTCATTGCTTTTGGTCTTTCAAAAAGGGTTAGTTTGAAAAACAGTGGAAAGTGAAGTCGCTCATTCATGTCCGACTCTTTGCGACCCCGTGGACTGTAGCCCACCAGGCTCCTCTGCCCATGGGATTCTCCAGGCAAGAATACTGGAGTGGGTTGCCAGTTCCTTCTCCAGGTTATCTTCCCAACCCAGGGATCGAACCCAGGTCTCCAGCGTTGCAGGCAGATGTTTTAACCTCTGAGCCACCAGGGAAGCAGTATTTAATTGTTAAAAGTTGTGTGAAAACCACAGTCCTAGACTTGTTGCCAAACTGCAGTACTCAGGGGTATATGAAACCAGTTTTCAAAACAGAAGAAAAGGACAGAAAAAAGGAGATACTATAATGTAAAAAGGCACAATAAGAATGACTGGTTTAAAGCATTAATTAGCCTGGGAAGCTAAAGGATATTTTTCTTACCCCCTCTGCTGTCACCACTGATTCTTGGAATGAGGGTGGACAAGTCACTGCACTTTTTTTCTCTCTCCATTTTTTTAACTTGTTATCTGTAAGAGACAGTCTTTGCTGCTTATGATGACAATAGAGGATGCTTTAGAAAACATGGGCCCAAAATAAGTACATAAAAATTCCCTTCAGTTTATACAGTGTCTTATGTAAGAATTGAAGGCTCAGAGGTGAAAGAATAATGACAAAGGAGCTCATGCAAGGCTTGCTGCCCTTTTAGGTTGTGAAACAGAAGCAGTGTAGCTGGCATCCCACAAGTGGAGACCTAAGATTTGTAGCAACTTCGAGGAATATGCACTTGGAGTAAGAGGTGATATTAATAGCTGGTTGGAAAAGTCAGTATTTCACCTCCTGCAGTCAACTTGACATCCCTGATCTGGAATGGGGTGTTAGTCACTAAGATGCAGGTTCCCCCGACTCTCCACTGTAAAGGAAATGCTACTATCTTTTTACATAATGCATATAATTAATGCTTGTGTATTTGGATAATTCTCTGTGAAAAATGATTCTGTGGAGACCATACTTGCCATTAGCAGCCAGATTAGTGTTGAATCACCAAGAATTGGGTCTAGGGAGGTATTAATGTGGAGATAGATGAAATATGTACTGACTTCCTCCTTCTTGCCCCTTTTTTCTTAAAACAATTTAATGTGTGCCATAGAAAAATAGTTTCTAACCAATTTTCATTTTCATTCTTAAGAATGGTATACTTGTAGAGGAAATGGAAATGAGTTTTTCCAGGAACTGAAGGAAACTAACACCCTTCTATTTGGCTATTGGTAGATCTTTTTTAGAATGCAAATTTCTTGTAGAATGTGGGCTTCTATTTTTTATTAAATGTAGTTGATTCACAATGTTATGCTACTTTCTGTTATACAGCAAAGTGATTCAGAATATATATATGCTTGAAAAAATTCTTTTCCATTATAGTTTATTACAGGATATTGAGTATAGTTTCTTGGACTATACAATAGGACTCTGTCGTCTATCCATTCTCTATATAAGGGTTTGTGTCTGCTAATTCCAAACTCCCACTCCATCCCCGCCCCACTTGGCAACCAAAAGTCTTTCTCTACCTCTGTGAGTCTGTTTCTGTTTTGTAGCGAGGTTCATTTGTGTCATATTTAAAATTCTACACATAAGTGATATCATACGGTATTCGTCTTTCTCTTTCTGACTTACTTCACTTGGTATAATTATCCCTAAGTCCATCCATGTTGCTGCAAATGACAGTATTTCATTCTTTATGACTGAGTACTATTCCATGGTGTATATGTACCAAGTATTCTTTATTCATTCATCTGTTGATGGATGTTGAGATTTTTTTCCTTGTCTTGGCAGCTGAATAGAGCTGATATAAACACTGAGGTGCATATGTGTTTTTGAATTATAGTTTTGTCTGGATATATGCCCAGAAGTGGGATTACTAGATCACAAGGCAACTCTGTTTTCAGTTCTCTGGGGAATCTCCATACTGTTTTCCACACTGGTTCACCAACTTGCATTCCCACCAAGAGTGTGAGAGGATTCCCTTTTCTTAGAATGCAGACTTCTCTATGTCTGGATGGTAGTAATATCTTATTCATTTTTAGAGTTCCCAAGATACCTGGTAGTGTGCTCCATCAATATTTGTTGATTTGATTAAATGGATGATCTCAAAATGCTTTCTCTTCCACTGCCTCTCTCCTCCCTGGACTCCTGGGTTGTGATCGGTAGGTCAGCCTGCGCCCTGGGAGGCAGAACCCTGGGGGCTGCCACAGTCTCACAGCCAGGGTGGGAAACTGGTTCTGCCTCCTGTGTCGGGGCTCTGCTTTGTTCGAGACATGGCTTTGACTGGAGGCAGAGTTGCATTCTGACTTTGCAAAGGGCAAGGTTTGAATCTCTGCTGTGTCAATTTCTGTGTGACTCTGAAGAGTTACTCAACCTTGTCTAGCCTCTATTTTCTCACCTGTAAAATGGAGATTTTACGGCTTACTCTTTGGGCTGTTGAGATGAATCATGTGCTTAGCCTATAATGAGCAGTTAATAAATGGTAGCTATAATAAAAACAACAATACTTATTTCTACCCATCTGTACTCTTTTGCCTTGAATCAGACTGGTAAGAGAAACCACTATTTGCCACACAGTTAGTACAGTATTTGACAAATTATTTAGAAATTCCCCAAACTGCTAATCTTATGTTTTCAATGTATCGCAACTGCAATCTCCTTCAAGTACATCCAGTTGTGAAAACAGTCTGATTAAGCAGTGGGAATATGATATGCTTATTTTTGGCCTTATTAACATAGCAGTACAACTAGGGACAGAGCAGGGGTGGAGGCAGAACCATCCAGTGAGAACACCCTTGGCCTCAGAAGGTAGACTGTATTCTCAGGAAGCGGACTCATAATTTATTCTTGCTGAGTGAAAGAAAAGAGGTAATATTTATTTTCAAACACCTAGAAAACTGGATGCAAAAGGCAGCTCTTTTATCCCAATCTGTGTGTTTTTGAGACCATGGGGTGAAATGTTGAGATTTGCTACCTTGGAGAGGCACAAGGAGGATTAAATAGGGAACCCTTTGAAGCGTTGCACTCTTCAAAAAAGGCAGCTACAGAAAAAGCAAAAGCCAGACAACAGTAAGGAAGCAAAGAAACAATGGAAAAGGATTCCTCTGGTTTCCTGAGTCACCTACATCCTTTTCCAGGTTGTTGATGTCTCTGGTCCTACTGCGTTTGCACGATTTCTAGTAATATAAGCACAGCTCTTGCTCCCTCACTGTGTTTTAGTCAGATCTTTGGATTTTCACATATTAAGACAAGAATATTGTAGGTGTGCTATTAAGTGTTTATAAGGATTTCCTTCCACCAGTTGGCAGGAGGCACATCTACCCTTTTGCTTAGAAGATTTCACAAAGACACATGCACACTAAGATTTATCTGGGGAAAGCAAAAGAGGTGAGTTGACTTGCTATAAAACAGATAATGCAAAATGAAATAAAGCTATAGGAAAAACAGCTGTGTTCTTTTTTATTTTATATTATTTTTAAAGCTGAATTGGCCTCAGGATGTATTCAGGAAAATTCAGACCCAGACCTGAGATAAGAAAAGAATACTTTGCAGACAGCCAGGAGACCTGGGTTCCAGGCTCAGCTCTGAGGTTAATTCATGGTACAACTGTGTGGGTGTGTGTAGGTATTAATTCCTTCTAGGTTCTGTATGTCCACGTGTATAAAGAAGTGACTGAATGAAAAAATAGTAGTCTGTCTATCCTGCTTCTTTGAACTTTATCTTCCTCCTCTCTGAAATGGAGTCATTATGTTGACCTTATAAAGTGTTTTGTGGATTAAATGAGATTTCGTGCGTAAATCACCCATGGCATGTTGAGCAGAGCATGTGTCCTCAGAAAGTTCTAGTCTTCTTCGTTTCTCCCATTTTAAGTTTCCTTCCATTTAGAACACTTTAGGGTAATCTGAAATGTGTCATGCTCTTCATTAGCATAGTTATCAAATAAAGCTGTGATTGCAAGGGATACACCTGGTCTCCATCCCTGTGAGTGACTTGGCTCATGATTTTTAGAATCCAGGGTCAAACCGACTCTCATCTTTTCAGTGCTGAAAGAAGCCCCATATAAATCATTTGAAATATAAATATTTATTCATCAACAGTTGGCGAGTCAGCAGCATGGTGTGGTGTGTACACATTTTGATAGCAGATGGTTTGTATTTTTTAAGCTTAAAATAAAAACAATAAAGACAAAGGTACTGTCTAAGTACTGTCTAAAAGTTTAAATGTCCTTTTATTGTTGGATCATGGCTTCACTTAGAACTGTAACGCCCAAATCTTCGGGAATTAAAAAACAAAAACCTAACCATCCCTTCCTTTTTTTTTTTTTTTTTCCCCACCATTAGCAAAGGTTATGACATGAAAGGTGTAGCTGGACTCCCAGGGGGAGAATGGACATTTGTCTAAAATACAAAGAAGATTTTAACATTGGCAAATTCAGGGCCGATGTAGCAGAATTAACACGATGTCAAGTTTTCTTTGTGTCTGTAACAATTTCCTATTATCCTGATAAGTGGCTAGCCATTTCACTTCATTTATTGATATAGCTGTGAAAAAGAATTAGATTTCGACACTTATGTAACTGAGATTAATTGATTGATTAGATTATTAATTAAATATTCCATTAAATTTTCTTTTGAAAAAGAAAAGTGGCATAGTATTGTGGATTCCCTAAGGTTTTTTTTTCCCCCCTAACCCATGGAAGAATAAACAAGGAAATGCATAACTAAACATTGTATCTTGTGAGAGATAATTAAGCAAGCAGATGCAGTGCTATGTAGAAAATTTACTCACTGTTGGCTGTCTTACAAGACTATACATATCCCGTACAAGGTGAAGAGACTTATCTCCTTTGTGAACAATCCACAGAAATCGGTGAGCTGCTAGGAAAACTATTTGGGTATCACACAGCTAGGCACATCTATGTCAACACAATAACTGCCTGTTTTTGTGGGGAATGAAATGGTTTACCTAAAACTTCCAATTGTGCAGGGTTTCAGGGATCTGTGGGAAAATAAAAACAGCAAGTGCCCTTTCAGGTAACCCATAATTAAAAGTAATTTTGAGCTGTCTTTTCAGGGAACCTACCCAGGGGAAGTATTTGCTACCTGTTTGACCTTCACGATTGAGAGTCCTTGGCGGTGTCAACGACCCTCTGAACTGAATTCAAAACTAATCTCTGACAGAAAAAGAGAAACAGAATTCATGCAAATCATATTAATTCCAACATTTCCCCAGTGAGCTGGGTATAAACTACAGCCTAATTAAATATTTTTTAACGATGTGAGTAATTTTTGCCAAGGGGCGGATTCAGGGGAAAATTTAATATGAGATCACAAAAGCTGTTCCCAGCGTTGATTCTGTAAATTAATGACTATCTGCCTTATGATAAAAACATGCTGCCAAGAATGAAAATGAAGTCGGCAAAGCGTGCTCTATTTGTCTAACAACCAAATATATAGAATGCACAACTTTAAAGGCAATGGGAAATTTCCACTGTGTTTGTGCGATAGATTCAGGATAAAGATGCACCGTGCTGACAACCCAATAAGAAGCTTTCAGGCATTGTCAGCAATATGGGGCCATTTTTAGGTAGTCATTCAGGGTCCAAGGACATATTTTAAAGCAGCTAGTTAGTTAAACAATTGTATGCAACTCATTTCCAAAAGAGATTTGAGGTGGTTCACAGCAAGAGACACATGCCCTGCAACATGAAAGCCAAAAGGGAGGGTCAGAAATCCAGCGAGAGCAAGTACTCAATTATTTGGTACAAATGTTGCTAGCATTACCGCTCCATGGATTCCTTCCTCAGACTGACCATTTCCACACCCCATCTTGATCCTCAGGGCAGTTCATTCTGGAAAGCTGAATTGGATTGCTGTCCAAGGTCATGGGGGTGAAAAATGGTGGTGAATACAGCAATCAAGGGGATGAAGTCAACACAGCCCTGGGCAGCTTACTGCATCTAACTCTATAAATGGCAGTAGACAAAGGCTGGCCTGGTAAGATAAGCCTGTTCTTGTCTGCTGAGGACCAATCTGAGAAGGGAGCCTCTTCCCTTGTGTTCAAACTCCTGTTCTTAGGAAACAGTTGGACAAAAAAGCAACTTGGCATATGTTGCAGAAAAGCAAGGCATGGTGCCTGCATCTGAGCCAGGGAAGAGTCCCTAATCTCACTTCGCTTTGTGAGGGCAACCTGCTTCTAATGACTCCTGTAGTTAACACCCAGAAGTTGCCGGCGGTCCCCTGTGACAGATGACTTGGGTTCTGCTGGCCCCCGGTCATTAGGCCAGCCCATCACAAGGGTTTCAGGAGCTGTATTTATTTAAATTTCTGTCGGTACCCAGCGATGGAGATTGAATTTACAGTCTTTCAATTAGAAGGTCATCTGTGCTAACTAGTGCACCACTGCCTCATTATAATCATAAAATTAGTGAGAAAAGACTGGCATGAGTAATATGGAGATGCCAGTTTCGAAGGTGAATAGGTGCTACTTGCTGGGTTACAGCCGCAGGGACTGCAACTGCATATTCTGTCAGTAAATATTCCTGTGTCCAGCAAAGAGGAGTCCTTGAAACCTGTTATGACAGACGACAAGGAATGGGAGATAATTTTATGAGAATATAGCCAAATACACTTAGTGACTATATTTACTGAAAGAGATGTTTTTCCTACTCACACACAAATTTTCCGTGCAGATGAAACACGAATAAGTCTCATGAAGATCTCCAAAGCTTAGCTTTTGATCTTGAACCATTTTTGGTCAAAAACCTGAGTTGATCAGTAGTAAACAGTTCATTCCCTGGTGGCTCAGTTGGTAAAGCGTCTGCCTACAATGCGGGAGACCCGGGTTCAATCCCTGGGTTGGGAAGCTCTCCTGGAGAAGGAAATGGCAACCCACTCCAGTACTCTTGCCTGGAAAATCCCATAGATGGAGGAGCCTGGTAGGCTACAGTCCATGGGGTCGCAAAGAGTCAGACATGACTGAGCGACTTCACTTTCACTTTCAAACAATTCAAAGTGAGACAAATACGGATTCAAAATGAGACAAATACGGTGTGGGGAGGGCTGAGACATAGGCTGTCTCATGGCCGGCTGTTGGAAGAGGCTGCCGTGACCAACCTCATCACTTTAAAATAACTAACTGTTGTTAGGTGGATGTTGTCAACTGGGTGGCGGGGTGGTGGTGGTGGGGGGCTACTTAATTAGTATTCTTGTGTACTAGAAAAGTGAAAGTGAAAAAAAAATTTTCCAGAAAATACATATATCAGTGCTGTTATATCAGTTTTCTCATCTAATTCTCATAAGGACACTGTGAGAAGGGGTTATTATCCTTAATGCACAGAAGAGGCAGCAGAGGTGTGGAGACAAGGCACAATTCTGCTGTCACCTGGGAGTAAACAACAGATTTGGGCTAAAGACCCAGATCTGATCTCAAAGATCATACTCGTTTCCTGACAGAATCTGTGGTCCAGTCCTGTTAAATTAACTGAAATGGTGCTTATTTAAAAAAAAATTTTTTTTTAATAGATTGATGACTGCTTTACAATATTGGTTGATTTCTGTCATATATCAACATGAATTAACCATAGGTGTACATATGTCCCCTCCCTCTTGAATCTTCCTCCCACCTCCCGCCCATTCCCACCCTTCTAGGTTATTACAGAAGCCCAGTTGGAGTTCCCTGAGTCATACAGCAAATTCCCATTGGCTGTCTACTTCATTTGTTAGTATATATGCTTCTGTGCTACTCTCTCCATTCATCTCACCCTCTCCTTCCTCCTCCCGCCCTTGTCCATAAGTCTTTTTTCTATGTCTGCATCTCCACTGTGGCTCTGTGAACAGGTTCATCAGTACCTTCCTTCTAGAGTCCATATATATGCGTTAATATACAATATTTGTTTTTCTCTTTATGACTTACTCTGTAATAGGCTCTAGGTCCATCCACCTCATTAGAACTGACTTAAATGCATTCCTTTTTGTGGCTGAGTAGTATTCCATTGTATATATGTACACAGCTGCTTTGCCCATTCATCTGGAGGTGGTGCTTATTTTAAGTACATCTCAATTTCCCTAACCTGAGGAGGGAGTTTTGAGGGTTTGGTTTTTTTTTTTTTACACATAAGTGATATCATACGGTATTCGTCTTTCTCTTTCTGACTTACTTCACTTGGTATAATTATCCCTAAGTCCATCCATGTTGCTGCAAATGACAGTATTTCATTCTTTATGACTGAGTACTATTCCATGGTGTATATGTACCAAGTATTCTTTATTCATTCATCTGTTGATGGATGTTGAGATTTTTTTCCTTGTCTTGGCAGCTGAATAGAGCTGATATAAACACTGAGGTGCATATGTGTTTTTGAATTATAGTTTTGTCTGGATATATGCCCAGAAGTGGGATTACTAGATCACAAGGCAACTCTGTTTTCAGTTCTCTGGGGAATCTCCATACTGTTTTCCACACTGGTTCACCAACTTGCATTCCCACCAAGAGTGTGAGAGGATTCCCTTTTCTTAGAATGCAGACTTCTCTATGTCTGGATGGTAGTAATATCTTATTCATTTTTAGAGTTCCCAAGATACCTAGTAGTGTGCTCCATCAATATTTGTTGATTTGATTAAATGGATGATCTCAAAATGCTTTCTCTTCCATTGCCTCTCTCCTCCCTGGACTCCTGGGTTGTGATCGGTAGGTCAGCCTGCGCCCTGGGAGGCAGAACCCTGGGGGCTGCCACAGTCTCACAGCCAGGGTGGGAAACTGGTTCTGCCTCCTGTGTCGGGGCTCTGCTTTGTTCGAGACATGGCTTTGACTGGAGGCAGAGTTGCATTCTGACTTTGCAAAGGGCAAGGTTTGAATCTCTGCTGTGTCAATTTCTGTGTGACTCTGAAGAGTTACTCAACCTTGTCTAGCCTCTATTTTCTCACCTGTAAAATGGAGATTTTACGGCTTACTCTTTGGGCTGTTGAGATGAATCATGTGCTTAGCCTATAATGAGCAGTTAATAAATGGTAGCTATAATAAAAACAACAATACTTATTTTTACCCATCTGTACTCTTTTGCCTTGAATCAGACTGGTAAGAGAAACCACTATTTGCCACACAGTTAGTACAGTATTTGACAAATTATTTAGAAATTCCCCAAACTGCTAATCTTATGTTTTCAATGTATCGCAACTGCAATCTCCTTCAAGTACATCCAGTTGTGAAAACAGTCTGATTAAGCAGTGGGAATATGATATGCTTATTTTTGGCCTTATTAACATAGCAGTACAACTAGGGACAGAGCAGGGGTGGAGGCAGAACCATCCAGTGAGAACACCCTTGGCCTCAGAAGGTAGACTGTATTCTCAGGAAGCGGACTCATAATTTATTCTTGCTGAGTGAAAGAAAAGAGGTAATATTTATTTTCAAACACCTAGAAAACTGGATGCAAAAGGCAGCTCTTTTATCCCAATCTGTGTGTTTTTGAGACCATGGGGTGAAATGTTGAGACTTGCTACCTTGGAGAGGCACAAGGAGGATTAAATAGGGAACCCTTTGAAGCGTTGCGCTCTTCAAAAAAGGCAGCTACAGAAAAAGCAAAAGCCAGACAACAGTAAGGAAGCAAAGAAACAATGGAAAAGGATTCCTCTGGTTTCCTGAGTCACCTACATCCTTTTCCAGGTTGTTGATGTCTCTGGTCCTACTGCGTTTGCACGATTTCTAGTAATATAAGCACAGCTCTTGCTCCCTCACTGTGTTTTAGTCAGATCTTTGGATTTTCACATATTAAGACAAGAATATTGTAGGTGTGCTATTAAGTGTTTATAAGGATTTCCTTCCACCAGTTGGCAGGAGGCACATCTACCCTTTTGCTTAGAAGATTTCACAAAGACACATGCACACTAAGATTTATCTGGGGAAAGCAAAAGAGGTGAGTTGACTTGCTATAAAACAGATAATGCAAAATGAAATAAAGCTATAGGAAAAACAGCTGTGTTCTTTTTTATTTTATATTATTTTTAAAGCTGAATTGGCCTCAGGATGTATTCAGGAAAATTCAGACCCAGACATGAGATAAGAAAAGAATACTTTGCAGACAGCCAGGAGACCTGGGTTCCAGGCTCAGCTCTGAGGTTAATTCATGGTACAACTGTGTGGGTGTGTGTAGGTATTAATTCCTTCTAGGTTCTGTATGTCCACGTGTATAAAGAAGTGACTGAATGAAAAAATAGTAGTCTGTCTATCCTGCTTCTTTGAACTTTATCTTCCTCCTCTCTGAAATGGAGTCATTATGTTGACCTTATAAAGTGTTTTGTGGATTAAATGAGATTTCGTGCGTAAATCACCCATGGCATGTTGAGCAGAGCATGTGTCCTCAGAAAGTTCTAGTCTTCTTCGTTTCTCCCATTTTAAGTTTCCTTCCATTTAGAACACTTTAGGGTAATCTGAAATGTGTCATGCTCTTCATTAGCATAGTTATCAAATAAAGCTGTGATTGCAAGGGATACACCTGGTCTCCATCCCTGTGAGTGACTTGGCTCATGATTTTTAGAATCCAGGGTCAAACCGACTCTCATCTTTTCAGTGCTGAAAGAAGCCCCATATAAATCATTTGAAATATAAATATTTATTCATCAACAGTTGGCGAGTCAGCAGCATGGTGTGGTGTGTACACATTTTGATAGCAGATGGTTTGTATTTTTTAAGCTTAAAATAAAAACAATAAAGACAAAGGTACTGTCTAAGTACTGTCTAAAAGTTTAAATGTCCTTTTATTGTTGGATCATGGCTTCACTTAGAACTGTAACGCCCAAATCTTCGGGAATTAAAAAACAAAAACCTAACCATCCCTTCCTTTTTTTTTTTTTTTTTCCCCACCATTAGCAAAGGTTATGACATGAAAGGTGTAGCTGGACTCCCAGGGGGAGAATGGACATTTGTCTAAAATACAAAGAAGATTTTAACATTGGCAAATTCAGGGCCGATGTAGCAGAATTAACACGATGTCAAGTTTTCTTTGTGTCTGTAACAATTTCCTATTATCCTGATAAGTGGCTAGCCATTTCACTTCATTTATTGATATAGCTGTGAAAAAGAATTAGATTTTGACACTTATGTAACTGAGATTAATTGATTGATTAGATTATTAATTAAATATTCCATTAAATTTTCTTTTGAAAAAGAAAAGTGGCATAGTATTGTGGATTCCCTAAGGTTTTTTTTTCCCCCCTAACCCATGGAAGAATAAACAAGGAAATGCATAACTAAACATTGTATCTTGTGAGAGATAATTAAGCAAGCAGATGCAGTGCTATGTAGAAAATTTACTCACTGTTGGCTGTCTTACAAGACTATACATATCCCGTACAAGGTGAAGAGACTTATCTCCTTTGTGAACAATCCACAGAAATCGGTGAGCTGCTAGGAAAACTATTTGGGTATCACACAGCTAGGCACATCTATGTCAACACAATAACTGCCTGTTTTTGTGGGGAATGAAATGGTTTACCTAAAACTTCCAATTGTGCAGGGTTTCAGGGATCTGTGGGAAAATAAAAACAGCAAGTGCCCTTTCAGGTAACCCATAATTAAAAGTAATTTTGAGCTGTCTTTTCAGGGAACCTACCCAGGGGAAGTATTTGCTACCTGTTTGACCTTCACGATTGAGAGTCCTTGGCGGTGTCAACGACCCTCTGAACTGAATTCAAAACTAATCTCTGACAGAAAAAGAGAAACAGAATTCATGCAAATCATATTAATTCCAACATTTCCCCAGTGAGCTGGGTATAAACTACAGCCTAATTAAATATTTTTTAACGATGTGAGTAATTTTTGCCAAGGGGCGGATTCAGGGGAAAATTTAATATGAGATCACAAAAGCTGTTCCCAGCGTTGATTCTGTAAATTAATGACTATCTGCCTTATGATAAAAACATGCTGCCAAGAATGAAAATGAAGTCGGCAAAGCGTGCTCTATTTGTCTAACAACCAAATATATAGAATGCACAACTTTAAAGGCAATGGGAAATTTCCACTGTGTTTGTGCGATAGATTCAGGATAAAGATGCACCGTGCTGACAACCCAATAAGCAGCTTTCAGGCATTGTCAGCAATATGGGGCCATTTTTAGGTAGTCATTCAGGGTCCAAGGACATATTTTAAAGCAGCTAGTTAGTTAAACAATTGTATGCAACTCATTTCCAAAAGAGATTTGAGGTGGTTCACAGCAAGAGACACATGCCCTGCAACATGAAAGCCAAAAGGGAGGGTCAGAAATCCAGCGAGAGCAAGTACTCAATTATTTGGTACAAATGTTGCTAGCATTACCGCTCCATGGATTCCTTCCTCAGACTGACCATTTCCACACCCCATCTTGATCCTCAGGGCAGTTCATTCTGGAAAGCTGAATTGGATTGCTGTCCAAGGTCATGGGGGTGAAAAATGGTGGTGAATACAGCAATCAAGGGGATGAAGTCAACACAGCCCTGGGCAGCTTACTGCATCTAACTCTATAAATGGCAGTAGACAAAGGCTGGCCTGGTAAGATAAGCCTGTTCTTGTCTGCTGAGGACCAATCTGAGAAGGGAGCCTCTTCCCTTGTGTTCAAACTCCTGTTCTTAGGAAACAGTTGGACAAAAAAGCAACTTGGCATATGTTGCAGAAAAGCAAGGCATGGTGCCTGCATCTGAGCCAGGGAAGAGTCCCTAATCTCACTTCGCTTTGTGAGGGCAACCTGCTTCTAATGACTCCTGTAGTTAACACCCAGAAGTTGCCGGCGGTCCCCTGTGACAGATGACTTGGGTTCTGCTGGCCCTCGGTCATTAGGCCAGCCCATCACAAGGGTTTCAGGAGCTGTATTTATTTAAATTTCTGTCGGTACCCAGCGATGGAGATTGAATTTACAGTCTTTCAATTAGAAGGTCATCTGTGCTAACTAGTGCACCACTGCCTCATTATAATCATAAAATTAGTGAGAAAAGACTGGCATGAGTAATATGGAGATGCCAGTTTCGAAGGTGAATAGGTGCTACTTGCTGGGTTACAGCCGCAGGGACTGCAACTGCATATTCTGTCAGTAAATATTCCTGTGTCCAGCAAAGAGGAGTCCTTGAAACCTGTTATGACAGACTACAAGGAATGGGAGATAATTTTATGAGAATATAGCCAAATACACTTAGTGACTATATTTACTGAAAGAGATGTTTTTCCTACTCACACACAAATTTTCCGTGCAGATGAAACACGAATAAGTCTCATGAAGATCTCCAAAGCTTAGCTTTTGATCTTGAACCATTTTTGGTCAAAAACCTGAGTTGATCAGTAGTAAACAGTTCATTCCCTGGTGGCTCAGTTGGTAAAGCGTCTGCCTACAATGCGGGAGACCCGGGTTCAATCCCTGGGTTGGGAAGTTCTCCTGGAGAAGGAAATGGCAACCCACTCCAGTACTCTTGCCTGGAAAATCCCATAGATGGAGGAGCCTGGTAGGCTACAGTCCATGGGGTCGCAAAGAGTCTGACATGACTGAGCGACTTCACTTTCACTTTCAAACAATTCAAAGTGAGACAAATATGGTGTGGGGAGGGCTGAGACATAGGCTGTCTCATGGCCGGCTGTTGGAAGAGGCTGCCGTGACCAACCTCATCACTTTAAAATAACTGTTGTTAGGTGGATGTTGTCAACTGGGTGGCGGGGTGGTGGTGGTGGGGGGCTACTTAATTAGTATTCTTGTGTACTAGAAAAGTGAAAGTGAAAAAAAATATTTTCCAGAAAATACATATATCAGTGCTGTTATATCAGTTTTCTCATCCAATTCTCATAAGGACACTGTGAGAAGGGGTTATTATCCTTAATGCACAGAAGAGGCAGCAGAGGTGTGGAGACAAGGCACAATTCTGCTGTCACCTGGGAGTAAACAACAGATTTGGGCTAAAGACCCAGATCTGATCTCAAAGGTCATACTCGTTTCCTGACAGAATCTGTGGTCCAGTCCTGTTAAATTAACTGAAATGGTGCTTATTAAAAAAAAAATATATATTTTAATAGATTGATGACTGCTTTACAATACTGGTTGATTTCTGTCATATATCAACATGAATTAACCATAGGTGTACATATGTCCCCTCCCTCTTGAATCTTCCTCCCACCTCCCGCCCATTCCCACCCTTCTAGGTTATTACAGAAGCCCAGTTGGAGTTCCCTGAGTCATACAGCAAATTCCCATTGGCTGTCTACTTCATTTGTTAGTATATATGCTTCTGTGCTACTCTCTCCATTCATCTCACCCTCTCCTTCCTCCTCCCGCCCTTGTCCATAAGTCTTTTTTCTATGTCTGCATCTCCACTGTGGCTCTGTGAACAGGTTCATCAGTACCTTCCTTCTAGAGTCCATATATATACGTTAATATACAATATTTGTTTTTCTCTTTATGACTTACTCTGTAATAGGCTCTAGGTCCATCCACCTCATTAGAACTGACTTAAATGCATTCCTTTTTGTGGCTGAGTAGTATTCCATTGTATATATGTACACAGCTGCTTTGCCCATTCATCTGGAGGTGGTGCTTATTTTAAGTACATCTCAATTTCCCTAACCTGAGGAGGGAGTTTTGAGGGTTTGGTTTTTTTTTTTTAAATATGAACTTAATTTAAGGAACTGGATCCAGGGAGAAAAGAATGCTTTAGCTGGATTCAGTAGCCACTGCCCATCCAGTCCAGGTGAGGTGTGGTCTGTCCTAGGTGTGAGGGTGCCAGGATGACCAGGACAGAGTGAGGAATGATCACATAGCAGAGGCAGCCGGCAGCCAGCCCCATCGTGGGGGCTAAACACGTGCTCTGGAGGCAGAAAGATGGTGGTGCCGTCCTGCACTCGGGCAAAGAGAACAATGACAAGGCATTATAGTGTAGACTGTGGAAGGTGTGATGGTTTCTGCACAGGTGCCGGCCTTGGGAACAAAGTCAAAAAGAGGCAGAGAGATGGGTGCAGGCTGGCTGGCTTAGAAAGAGGAGGGAGTGGCAGCGGTCTTGCCCAGCTCCTTTGGCATTCCTCTTTCTCGCATTCTTCACCCAAGCCCCACTCCCTCCCTTTCTTCCTCTCTTTTTGTTCCCCATGGCATGGGCCTGGCAGCAAGGAGCCAGCACAGAGAGAAGGGAAGAAAGGGAACGATTTTCTCCATCCTGAGTCCCCTGGGAAAGGACTGGCCATCTAACAGCGGGGGCAGGAAGATCGTCAGGGGATTTCCTTTATTCTGCAGCCTGAGTGCAGGGGCCTTGCAGAGGGCTGTGCTCAGAGGAGGGGGAAGATCAGAGGTGAAAGCGATGAATACTGTGCACGTGGAACAGTGACAGATCACTTGTAACAAATGCCGGATGACCCTCCAAAGCTCGCGTGCACCAGAGCCTCCCTCTAATTAAAGATAATCCAGAATCATCATGCTTAATTATTTTCAGAGGTTTCTCTGAGGTGGTTTATTTATTTATTTATTTATTTATTTATTTATTTATTGGTCTCACTTGGGATGAGGGGCATGTCTAGTCAAAACAGGCAGACACTGATTTACATCCAGGAAACAAACTTCAGGAGCCGGGCTCCATCTTGCTTTAGTGGCATCTCAATGGTGTTCTCTCTCTAGGCAGCCAGGATTCCAGGTCCATCTTCCATGTCTCCTGGTTGGGTTAATGTAGGATATTCCTTACCTGCAATAAGGTAAGGAATTACCTTACTTTTCCTTAACTCTGTTCTCTTCTAATAAGTTGCTGCTGTTAAAATCTGTAACAGTTTTTTTGCTTGCAGAGGTTTCTTAAAGTGAGGTCTGAAGATCACCTGTATGTGGGTTCAAAAATGCAGAACCGTATGGCCTTCTTAACAACATATCCCTGGTCCTGTCCACAGAAATCAGTCAGGGTGTGTTGCGATGGAGGCAAGAAATCTGCGTTAAGTTTTTTTTCTCTTTTCTTAAACTGAAGTATAGTTGCTGTACAATTACATAAGTTACAGGTGTAGTGATTCACAGTTTTGACATTATATTCCATTTATACTTATTATGAAACACTGACTCTGTTCCTTGTGTTGTACAGTATATCCTTGTAGCTTATTTTATGCCTAAAAGTTTGCACCTTTCTCTTCTAACCCTATCTTGCCCCTCCTCCCTTCCCTCTCCTCACTGGTAACTGCTAGTTTGTTCTCTGTGATATCTGTATCTGCTTAGACTCCACCTCTATGTGATATTGTACGGTATTTGTCTTTCTGACTTATTTCACACATCAGAATACCCTCCAAGTCCATCTATGCTGTTGCAAAAGGCAAAATTTCTCTTTATGGCTGAGTAGTATTCCACTGTGTATGTTCATACACTGCCATCTTCTTCATTCATTCTTCTGTTGATGAACACTTAGCTTGCTTCCATATCTTAGCAATTGTAAATAATGCTGCTATGACTACTGAAGTGCATCCATCTTTTAGAATTTTTTTCAGGTATATCCTCAGGAGTAGAACTGCTGGGCCATATGGTAGTTCTATTTTTAGGGTCTTGTGAAACCTCCATACTGTTTTCCACAGTGGCTGCACCGATTTCCATTCCCACCAGTGGCCGAGGGACCCCCTTTCTGCACATCCTCACCAACATTTGTTATTTGTTGTATTTTTAATGATGGCCATTTTGACAGGTGTGAGGTGGTACCTCAATTGTGGTTTTGATTTGCATCTCTCTGATGATTAGCGATGTTGAACCTCTTTTCATATGCCTGCTGGTCATGTGCATTTTCTCTTTGGAAAAATGTCTGTTCAGTTCGTCTGCCAGTTTTTTAACTGAGCTATTTTTTTGGATGTTGAGTTGTATGAGCTATTTATTGACAGGTGTGAGGTGGTACCTCAATTGTGGTTTTGATTTGCATCTCTCTGATGATTAGCGATGTTGAACCTCTTTTCATATGCCTGCTGGTCATGTGCATTTTCTCTTTGGAAAAATGTCTGTTCAGTTCGTCTGCCAGTTTTTTAACTGAGCTATTTTTTTGGATGTTGAGTTGTATGAGCTATTTATATATGTTGGATATTAATACCTTATTGGTCATATCATTTGCAAATATTTTCTTCCATTCAGTAGGTTACTTTTTGTTTTGTTGATGGTTTCCTTTGCTGTGCAAATACTTTTAAGTTCAGTGATGTCCCATTTGTGTTTATCTCCACATTAAGGTCTGAAAGACTTTGGGTGGCTTAAGCTTCGCCAGAGAATTCTTCCTTTAAAGACCTGTATCTTGCTTCCTCTTGCCCTCGACATGGCACCAACCCACTCAAATCTGGCTTTTTTGTCTGCCATCAGTCGACTTTGAACACCTCATCATTTCTATTACTGTCCCAAGGCCCAATTTGTCATTTTCTTTGTTGTACACAGTCTGTTTCTTAGACTCTTCTGATAGATTCTTGTTTCTTTCAAACCATCTCCCTTCTCTCTGTTGGTCTTTCTCCCCACCACATAACCACTGACATCAGTATATTTCTCCATTTCTTCTTATTGCTTACCACATAATTATTAAAATTTAGCTTATGTCTTCTACCTCATGAAACTTTCCTTACTCAGGGATTAAGAAATAAACTTCAAAGTATATCTGATATAATAAAAACCAATACAATAGCTTTCAGTGATGTTTACAAAACAATTCTTTGGCCAAGACCTATGATAAAAATAACAGTGCCTATATCTCTATCTTGTTTTATACACTTACTACAACACCATCCTGTTGGAATCCCAGATATCTTTAATTAGATTATGAATGGTTCCTTGCCCTGTACAACTCTCTCTGGCATAAGGCTGCTGGCTTTTCAATGTCATTTTCTCTTGAGCTAGTTCTGTTGGCTGGCGGGGTGAAAGCTAGTTCTGTTGGCTGGCGGGGTGAAATCACCTTTTTGAGGTGAGAACATGTGGCCACGTGTATGGAGATCATACATTTGCTCTGTTCAGGTGCTAATTCTGCACAGGTATTTACTACTTCTTGGACAGGCAGTACACAGAGGTTCTCAGCATTTTGGGTGCTGCCTTAAGAGAGCCCCAAAGGAGTCATTACCTTTATAAGGTGCCTCTCTCCACTCCCCAATTTTAACTTCATGGGAACCCAGCATTGTTCCAGGGTGAGTTTCTCCACAGAGAAACCGTAAGGCAAGGGCACTCCCAGTTACCTCCTGTTCAGCTAGGATTCGGGGGCTAGCACCAGATCCTAGCACGCTCCTTGGCACCAGTGCTGTGTTGACAATTTAGAGGAAATTCAGAGCAGAGGCAATGGCAGTTGAGATTCTAGAGGGTTTAATTTATGATGATGGATGATGAGGCTAAATAAAGGGTGCTTTGTAAAAATGACCACTGAAGAGCAAAGCAGGATAACTGTCTTCCTACTTACATGGGGATCATCTGAGGGTGCCGCTTGCCTTCTGAGCCTGGCTTCATGCAAGTGCTGCTGCTGCTAAGTCGCTTCAGTCGTGTCCGACTCTGTGCAACCCCATAGACGGCAGCCCACCAGGCTCCCCCGTCCCTGGGATTCTCCAGGCAAGAACACTAGAGTGGGTTGCCATTTCCTTCTCCAATGCATGAAAGTGAAAAGTGAAAGTGAAGTCGCTCAGTCGTGTCCGACTCTTCGCGGCCCCATGGACTGCAGCCCACCAGGCTCCTCTGTCCATGGGATTCTCCAGGCAAGAACACTGGAGTGGGGTGCCATTGCCTTCTCTGCAGCAAGTGCTGGGATGTGCTCAAATCTATGCCAATCCAGGGGTAGAATCTCTTTGTGCTGTCCCATACATGGACAGAGGTGTTTGGCCGGCTACAGCCATAGGGTCGCAAAGAGTCAGACACAACTGAAGCAGCTTAGCACGCACGCATGAACCAAACTACGGGGCTTTTTCAGCAGGTACAAAATACATACTCACTTGCAACTCTACCAATTGGGTCTTTAAAAATTGTTTTCACTTTGTACTGGATTTCCAAAAATCCTTCCTTTCTAGGAGTTTAATATTAAGAAACATGTTTTCATTGAAAATTGTTTTAAAACACTAAATAGGTTAGAGAGAGTTCATGCAGAAAGTATTTTCAAACAGCCATATGATTGGAAAAACATGCACATTTTTGTGTATGCACTATTCCTTGGACCTAAATTTTCAATGGACCTAAAACTTACCTTCAGTTTGAAATTTGATGACATTCACAACAGAAAGCTGGTCACACCCATGATCTCAGTTTCAACTGTTTTTAGAGTTGGAAGACAGTCCTCAGGTAAATTTACCCCTGTAAGTTTGCTTCCTGGTGGGTTCAGCAGAAGGGTCCTTGTCTTTCCCTTCTCTATAGACTGTTAAGCCTTTTTATGACCTGGGGGCAAAGAAAAACTGAGAGGACTGAGCAAAAAGGTGGCAGGGGAGGGAAGTAGGTTATCAGCGGATGGTCTTCAGTGTCTGTAAATTAATAAACCCATCTTTCTTCTGAAGCCATGGAATTGTATTTTCAAGGTAATTTCAAAGGGAGTTAGCAAAATATTTGTACAATGGGATTGTTGTTTAAATGGATATCTATCTATATAGGTTCGTTATGTTTATCTTGGTATGTGAGTTTTAGAACTTAAAAAAGAAAAAAAAGCTTATGGAAGGAAATAGCAGTGATGGCCAAAATCAACACTATCAGAATGTATAAGGCCTCGGATGGAAAGGCGAGACTTTGATTCAGGACTGAGCTCACCCCACAGTGCCCCACAATAACAACAAGGTAGTGCCGAGTCAGAGGGCGAAATGTTCAGTATAAATAGGAGTTGTTTCATGCATTTAAAATTAAATTGGTTCAAGGTGAAACAATTGGTGTTAATGAGATGGTAGTTCAGGGAAGAATAAAGACCTGGTCATTCAATAGAATGACCAACAAGTAGATCTTGACTGCTTTCATTTGTTTTAGGGGAAATACAGCAAGAAACAAAAGCCAGCATAAATGTATCAAGGACTGATCAAGTGACCCTAATATACTTCAAAGATGTTGATCTAAAGTATTACTAAAGGAAGTCTTCCTGTTTTCATGATCCTGACCTGATACAGGATTTTCCTTTCACTGTTTAGCCAGAAAAAGAGAATGTAGGGACTAAGAAGATATAATGTATTAAATGGGTTGACTGCACGAATTTCCTTACTGTGTTACTCTTTTTGATGCATTTGAGAAGGATTTATGTTTTACAGGTACTTAAGACTATATAGTTCATTAAGCAAGTTAGTCTGTAGTCATTTATATCACATAGCTAGGTGTAAGGCCATAAACATTGCCTCCATGAGAAAATAATACACTTCTATATCATTTTGTTCAGCAACACCTTTTCCCCAAAAGTATTCAAGACTGTTACTGCAAGGACAGTTCAAATTGGGAGGACAGCTTATCCTGCAAAATAGCGTCCCCTTGTTGACATCACAATGTATGCACGGGGATAGCAATAATCCTTTCCACGTGGAGTGGGTATGTAAGCAGCTAGTATAACTGCAGGATCTGCTGCTGCTGTTGGATCCACACCTCTGCCTGAGTCCCTGTATCCACAGAGGTCACATGAATGCCATGAAAATACTAAAATGGTGACTTTATAAATAAGGCTATGCTCACATTTTTCTGTGCATCAGGAATTGCTAACAGGTGACTGAGTGGCAATGAGTACTGCCCTACTAGCCCAAAGGCATCAGAGACCACCTACAAAGACATTTCGACTTGTTCGAGGAGCTATTTGGTAAGGAGGGAATGTAGTTATCATAGAATCTTCATGTTTTGACAATTTGATAAAGGAAGAGCTAGAACACTTCTTTAGTAAGAAATCTAAGTCTTATACAAGCCATGTATTCACTAAGAGATCGTGATTACATATAGCTTATTTGTATAGTTTATAATTACTCAAACATAAAGTACATAGAGAGGAGAAGGCAGAACTATTTTGATAACTTAAGTCAGATCAATCAGTCATTTGCACAGACATCCACTTAGTTGGCAAAATGAATGGCAAATATACAAAAATTGTGGAGTTGAATAGTCTGACTCAAGACTATGGATACACTGTTGGAGATCCAGTCTTAACTAATTTAAGAGAAGTTAAAGCTAAATCTAAAAGAGGTATTCTGATAGATGCATTTCCCCTACCCTCTTGTATATATAGAATGATATTTACAAACTGAATAAAATGATGTCCATGACACAAGTAATTTTGTTTCTCTCTCCCTTCCTCGTTTTCTTCCTTTTTAATAAATGGAAAAGTAGGATGGTTTTCCACTCTTGACTTTGACTGGCTGAATTTTATCTGTACTTTGGGTCTCAGCTGAAACTACCCCCCCCCCAAGAAAACTCTTAAGACTAGCTTAGTGCTTCCTCTTAGATGCCCTAATAGCATTTTCCCCTTTCCTTCATGGCACTAAGCATATACACGCTTAATCGTTTTTTGGTACTTAACTTCCCTGAAAGCGTATGTATCGATATGTACACGTCACGAGGGCAGGCAAGGTCCCTTCTTTACTGCCACGTTTCTGGCTCTTCATGGTATGATGGCCTCCCGTACGGTCTGTTTAATGAATGAATGAACTTTGATTGGTCAACTGGCAAGCAAGGTGATCCAGCTTTGATCAGCTACACTGATGCTGAGGCAATCCTTACAAATGATTGCTTTTAAAAGTTTAAGACAGGTAAAGTGTTCTGTTTCAAAATGTAACTGTCATCATTGGAAATTTCACATGTCATAGGAAGTTAGCTCTTATCTACCAACTTTCAAGAACTTGATCTTGTTTAACAAGGTGAAAAATATCAACAAAATGGTACAAGAGCACATTGTGTCATTACAATATGCACTGTCTTTTTTTTTTTTTTTTTACCACGGCTGAATTCAGCAAGGCGTTAACTTACTTAAATGTGAATTGCTAACTTCTAAAACTGGAATTCAAGTCACGTGTTTTCATGTGGAGTTGGAGTTGATTTATATTACAATATTTGTGTGCTAAACGTGTATGCTTTTCAGTTCAAAGTCATGATGTTTTAAAAATCTTATATTAAAGTTTCAAAAATCTGAAAAAAAAAAAAAAGTAGCATCCACTCAGAAGTACCAACAACAGGCAGAACCCTTGGATTCCCGGATCAAGAGGCTGCTCCATTTCACCAAACTAGGGGAAGGCCCAGAAGCAGGAGGGAAGGCTGCTGCCCACCCTAAAGATGAGGAGCATGTGCTCTCTGGGGAAAGGGAATATGTACCTCAGTGGATCCTCTTCCTGGAGCTCCAACCATATAGATACTTTAGTTCTGCTTGGAGAGAATTTAACTATTGCTTTAAATAACCCAACACAAAACAGAGATGATAAATCCATCATTCTCATACAATGTTCCCAAATGGATGTTTCACTGGTCACACTTTTTCCTTTATTTTGATGAATTAGATATTGCTCCATAGAGCCTGTAGGCTTTATCGTTAATGTGCATGGGAGGAATCTGTTGTGCATGTTAATATGCAATTCCTGAATCTCAGAGATGCTCATTTAGTCATTAACAATGGAGCCAGGAAGTCTCTGTAGGTTTTCAAAGTTTCAGGCAGTTTTGAAAAACTGTCTTGCTTAAAACTGATCTTAAAAATCGAGGCCTTGCCTTTCAGGTAGTTGACAATCCTTGATATTTCTGAGCTTTTAGTCATTCATCTAGCATTTAGTCTTTCATCATTTTTCTGAAATGAGCATCTTCTTAAAAAAAAAAAAAAAAGTTTGGTACTTATCTCCATGAAGTAAACCAACAGCACTTAATAAAAGGACCTAGGCTGAGATGGAGAAGCTGTGTGTTCTACTTGTATCTGTGTACCCAGCTAAGTGACTTCAGGCAGGGTACTTAACACACCTCAGCATCCTCACACGTCAAATGAAGATGTCACTTCTCCTGAACCCACTTCAGACTGAGGCTAAGAGGACACCACAGAAACTTCAAGGCATGATTCTGACTTTTATATCATCACAGCAATGGCTGGTCAGATGAGGAGGATAATGTGCTGCCCTGCTCTCGATGCAGGCCAAGTTGCAATGCTTCAAGTTCAGGTTCAAACTATGTGAAAGTACCACTGGCCCAAACCATGCGTTTCAGTCCACTACTTTTTCTGTGTGTGCCATACTTCTGAACATATGTTTCGTGGCTCATTTACCAAAAGTTGAGAGATTTTAGTCAATGTTCAAGGAGTATGTCCACATTTTCAATGGCAAAAGGCACATTTTGATCAATATGTTAATAAATCATGCAAATACTATATACTCATGTATAGTTTTTAATAGAACTGGCACAAGAAAGTCCTCAATGCTGCGAAGTAAGACAGGATGACACAAGAAAACCACTGCTTTTCCTTTCACCTTTTAGTCTTGTGATAAATTTGCAGACAGCAGAAAATACACCATAAAGATCAAGTATCTCAAGTGGAAATTAAATAAAGCTTTGTCAAACTTGACAGAACCAATCATATCCATGAGAAATGACAAGACAAGCAGTCTTTAGGTTAAAAAAATCTTCTCCCCAATTTGCATGTTTTCAAAAATTTACATACATTATTTAAAAACAATGGACTTGAGCTTGAAAAAATTCTACAGAGAGCAGAGAGAAAACTTTAACAATTAACTTGGAAGGACAAAAAGGGGAGAATTTCTCCCAGCACACACACTCTTGCCTGATTTTTATCGAGCTCACAAAGCCCCTTTAGATCATCTTAATCCACTGTGGCAAAGTAGCTGAATATGTGATTCAGATTGTCTCAGAAAATTCTGTGCTACCAATCAGCCTTCTGACACTGCTCTTCTCTTCAACCTTCAGAACCAGTGACAGCAAAGACCAAAAAGCCAACTCACAAAGGAGCTCTAAAATGGCAAACTCCAAGAGCTTACTGCTTAACCCGCAGAACAAAGATTCTTTTTGACACATCCGAATAACTTCTAATCCTAATATTTTAGCAGTGCTGCTAACTTTACACAGTCTCTTGCCCTCTTGCTCCTTTTCTCTATTTTTTTTTTTAATTAAAAAAATTTTTTTCCTTTTCCTGAACAGATCAAAACCAGGGTCCTGGTGTTTTACAGCCAAGGGTGTCTGCCTAACAATTACTTTCCCTAGACATGCATAAATATTTAAGTTGACAACTATTCCTGATTTACAGTGCAACTTTATAGCAGATAATACTATCACTGGTTATGAATAACATCATGGTATGCTGCTACAAACTGACAAGACTAATGTGACCACTAAATCAAAACCTCAAATTACAAAGAAAATAGTTCCCAGTCACGAGGGCTGCATTGAGAAGGGAGAGCGGAGATCAGAGCATTAACAAGGCTGATTGATCTATATATGATGAGATGATTACTTATATGAAGATTATTGCGAGAGGAGATGACAAGGCTTATAGATAAAAGCCATTTCTCTGATCCATGGACACTTTTTTTGGTTTAAGAGCCTTTTGTAAAGTTACTCAAGATACCTCTGCATCACAGTAAATTTGGCAGCCACAATATTGGCAAACAAAGGACACATCAGTGAGACAGCCATCTGTGAATTCATTTTCTCCATCCATCCCAGCCATTTGGAGAGAAGACCAAAACCACCGGAAGGGGGGTGTGGCCAGGCTTCCCGGGACCACAAACAATAGGCTCCATTGTGACCTTGTAAAGTTTCCCTGCTAATTAAAAAAATAGGTACGCACTGGTATTCCCCCTGGCAAGCATGAACAATGCAGTTTTTCTTTAAAATAGACAGGGCAAGTCTGAAATTGCATTTATTTTCCCCCAGCAGTATTCAATAGGGCCCTACTCTGTTCCCGCAGAAATCTAAGTGTCTAGATTGAGATTTTTCAATCTTGTACCTGGACTTAAAAGAAATGATCTATAAACAATCACAAATTGCAAAAGTAACGATTAGTGCCATAAGAAAGATTAAACATTCCTGGGCCATTGTTCTCTCTCCCTTCCGATCCCGGGCCTGCATTCCTCTCTGTCTTCTTATTGAAATCAGTTATCTATTGCCGCTTGCTGAATCTGAATAACGGCTCGCTGCTAGAACATGCCTGGCTTAAAACAATCAATAAACTCTCATTTTCTTTTAACAGTTTAATATTAATCTGGGGGATGGTGGGGAATGGTAAATGTGCCATTACGGCGGCTCTGACCTCCTCTCTAAAGCTAGAGCTCTAAGCAAGAGGATGATGTGAAAAGAAAATGAAGACAGGACACAGCGGGAGATCCGAGATGATCTGTTAATGAAACTTCGGTGCTGCCCTCTGTTTTGATGAGTTCCCATGGTGATCAAATAGAATTATAAATAGGCTTTTGTAGTTGTGGTCAATTTTCTATCTATCGACATGATAAAACAAGACATGACACAATCATACACCATAAATCTCTCACTCTTCCCTGCTGTTGGGAATCGATGAATTATTGAACACAAACTCGAAAAAACAAATGAGAAATTTACTGGGGGTAAAAAACTTTCTGCCAGACAATACGCTCAGTAAACTCTCACCGTGGCTGTGTCTTCTTTTCCTCCATCTATTCAGTATGAAAAATAAAAAGGCTCATGCCACTGTGTCCAATTAGGACCAAGAATTGTAACTGTTCATAAGAGGAATGGAGGCATCAAAGCTGGGGACAATGGTAATCTATTTTGAATGAAAGGAAATATCAGGAGACCATAGATAGAGGTAAACGCCAAGAAAATTAAGAGTACAGTTGTACTGTATTGACATTACCAGAGGTTTAAATGCAAATATACAGTGGGGAGGCGGGTGCTGGGACCCCCATCAGGAGAAAGATGCCAGAACTAGAGTTAAAAATGAGCCGCAGCTACTCACTCCTACATTGTTCGTAAGCTGAGATATAGTCAAAGGAATCACCTCCCAGTGGTAGGCAGTAATATTAATAGCTAGGAGGTGAGTGGTGTCGGATGACAAAGTTGAGAGTTAAAACTCACAGTTTCTTTGCCAGATATGCTCAACTATAGAAACCTTTCGGACAGCTATGTGTGGAAACTGACTAGTCTCTCAAACACTTGATGTTAGGGTTAGTGACCATGCTACTTCAATATTTATGTAGAACTACCCACTCCAGTACTCTTGCCTGGAAAATCCCGTGGACAGAGAAGCCTGGTAGGCTACAGTCCGTGGGGTCGCAGAGAGTCAGACATGACTAAGCAACTTCACTTTCACTTTCCCAGTTATGATGGAGAAGGAAGTGGCTACCCACTCCAGTAGTCTTGCCTGGAGAATCCTATGGACAGAGGAGCCTGTCAAGCTGCAGTCCAAGGGGTCACAAAGAGTCAGACGTGACTAAGCACCTTAGCACAAAGCTATGAAGGCATAAACATTATGGCAAGGAAATGTGCATTCTTAGGAGTAAAGGGCCTTGCTTGATTACTGCAGGGAGGACCAATAAAGGTCTATCACAGCCCAAAGCTTTTGTGCTTCAGAAGTAGCAGATGAGATGACGAAATGTAAACTAAGGAAAAGTGAGTGATAACCTTTTGTTGGAAAAGCTATAAACCCACACTTATGGAGATGTCATCTTAACGGGAATTTCAAGAGTTTTTCCTTGTTTTTAAAGAAATGCTACATGCTAAGTCGCTTCAGTTGTGTCCGACTCTTTGTGACCCCACAGACTATAGCCCCGCAGGCTCCTCTGTCCATGGGATTCTTCAGGTAAGAACCCTGGAGCGGGTTGCCACGGCCTCCTCCAGGGGATCTTCCTGACCCAGGGATCGAGCCTGCCTCTCTTAGCTCTCCTGCACTGGCAGTCAGGTTCTTTACCACTAGCGCCATCTGGGAAGCCCTACTAAAGAAGTATGTCTAGAAAACGTAGAAACTGAAAAATTATAAAAAGATACTTAAGCATCACTCGTGATCCTATAACCTAGAGAGAACCACTAATAACTTTTTGATCCATTTCTTCCAGGAATCTTTTCTACAGATAAACACTTATCTACAAAATGTGGCTGGCTCACGTCTGAGTATTTGTACAACTATATTTTCAACACCTAGAGCAGGAACTTTGTTCTTGTAGAACTACCCACTCCAGTACTCTTGCCTGGAAAATCCCGTGGACAGAGAAGCCTGGTAGGCTACAGTCCGTGGGGTCGCAGAGAGTCAGACATGACTAAGCAACTTCACTTTCACTTTCCCAGTTATGATGGAGAAGGAAGTGGCTACCCACTCCAGTAGTCTTGCCTGGAGAATCCTATGGACAGAGGAGCCTGTCAAGCTGCAGTCCAAGGGGTCACAAAGAGTCAGACGTGACTAAGCACCTTAGCACAAAGCTATGAAGGCATAAACATTATGGCAAGGAAATGTGCATTCTTAGGAGTAAAGGGCCTTGCTTGATTACTGCAGGGAGGACCAATAAAGGTCTATCACAGCCCAAAGCTTTTGTGCTTCAGAAGTAGCAGATGAGATGACGAAATGTAAACTAAGGAAAAGTGAGTGATAACCTTTTGTTGGAAAAGCTATAAACCCACACTTATGGAGATGTCATCTTAACGGGAATTTCAAGAGTTTTTCCTTGTTTTTAAAGAAATGCTACATGCTAAGTCGCTTCAGTTGTGTCCGACTCTTTGTGACCCCACAGACTATAGCCCCGCAGGCTCCTCTGTCCATGGGATTCTTCAGGTAAGAACCCTGGAGCGGGTTGCCACGGCCTCCTCCAGGGGATCTTCCTGACCCAGGGATCGAGCCTGCCTCTCTTAGCTCTCCTGCACTGGCAGTCAGGTTCTTTACCACTAGCGCCATCTGGGAAGCCCTACTAAAGAAGTATGTCTAGAAAACGTAGAAACTGAAAAATTATAAAAAGATACTTAAGCATCACTCGTGATCCTATAACCTAGAGAGAACCACTAATAACTTTTTGATCCATTTCTTCCAGGAATCTTTTCTACAGATAAACACTTATCTACAAAATGTGGCTGGCTCACGTCTGAGTATTTGTACAACTATATTTTCAACACCTAGAGCAGGAACTTTGTTCTTCATGTTATTCCTCTGATGACACTTCCCTCTCCCCATTAATCCCAAAGTATACAGGGTATTGTTTTTATTTTTATTTAGTTTTTAAATATATATTTATTTTAATTGGAGGTTAATTAAGGGTATTGTTTTTATACTTTGTAGGCCTCTGTTACTGCTCATCAAATACATGAATGAATGAGAATCTGCCCTTGATTAACAGATTAATTCTTCATGACTGATTTACCCATAAAATATTATGGTTGAAATCAAATGGAGTTATAAATATTTTGATAAGCTTTTTTCTCTTGGGAACCATTTCTTAAATTTAAGAATTTTGTGTTTCAATTATTTAAAAATCAGCATTGTAAACATTTTTGTAGAGATTCTTTAAACTATGTCAACAGATAAACTAGGTCTAGGAAATGCCAGACCATATTACAAAGGTGAGTACTACATAGCTTTCAAGTAGACCTTCCAGGAAATTATTACAGGCCACCTGCCTGATAAGGATGATATGATTTGCATTTAGAATCTAGTAAATCTGGTTTGCCTGGTGGCATTACTGGCAAAGAACCTGCTGGCCAATGCAGAAGATGTCAGAGACATGGGTTTGATCCCTATGTCGGGAAGATCCCCTGGAAGAAGAAATAGCAACCCACTCCAGTATTCTTGCCTGGAGAATCCCATGGACAGAGCAGCCCAGCAGGCTACAGTCGATAGAGCTGCAGAGAGTCAGACACTATGGAGTCAGACTGAAGCGGCTTAGCACTTGTGCAGGTTCAATTGATACTGTTCTCCCCGGGGAGTGAGGATGAAGCAGCAAACAAGAGTCATGTTTGTAAAAATCATAGTGGCATCAGAACATAAGAAGCAATGACGAACAGAACCAAAGATGGGGAGGCCTTGGTGTACATTTCACCCTTAAATTCCTAAGGGACCTTGGTGAAGTTAGGTACCCTTTCTACTTTCCTCTTTTAAAAATGCTACTTTACAGCTGGTTTTTGAGCATCATGTGAGACAGATTCTGAAAGGATAATTATTGACATGAAAAACTTTATATTCTTGTACAACACTCATCTGGTGACTCACGGAAGAGCATGTCATGGCAGGGCAATTTAGTCTGGGGACAGCCCAAAACTGTGACTCATGTATCTGAACTCAGAAGGAAAAGGCCATATTCTTGATCAGGAACAAAGAGGAGAATATGCAACCTCCAACCCTTCAATCTATTATCATCGTCTTTGGCATGAATTCCCTTCTAGACATCAGGTTATATCAACTACCAGCAAGTCCTTAGCATTTCAAGAAAAGCTAAGTAAAGTATAACTTTATTTAAAAAAATTTAGCCAACTTCTTTCCCAGATTATATCATACATGGCAGTTTTAGTGATCATGAATATAAAGCAGAACTAATCATTTTTAAGAGCAGCACAATTCTTGGTATTCTATATTTGTTTCCAGCTTCTATTTCTTGAGATTGGCCAAGCCAAAGAAGATTATGTATATTTATCTACCTTTGCTGATTCTTGACGCACTAGGCTTTTTCTCTTACACTTTTTTATAGAGGAGAAATGGGCTTAAAAGGGGCATACTTAAACCTAGACTGGAATGGTTACCAGTGTTGCAAAAAGCCTCACTTTAAGGCAGTTTTCCCTAAAAGCGGTCCCAGGGAATCATGCTCTGGGAAGGCCTTGGCGTATTAACCTTTGTGATGTATTACATTAGATGGGCCTTCGACACAGGTCTGAGTAGAACAAAACCAAGGTTAAATGGTACAGGGCCCTTCCTAAGTCAAATAACTTCTAAGGAATTTATCAAATATAACTTCTGGAGTGTCATTGGAGAAGTGAAAAATAATGCTAGAAGTCATTGTACTCCCTGCTCGAGATTTAGGACAGTTACATTACTTTAAAATATATCTGTGTTCATGGCTGTCAGAAGAAATCCTAACAAAATCCACACATTTGCCACATCCATTACCACTGTAAAGAATTGCTTTGAAATGCTTGCTCTCACAGTTACACAGCTTCAGACTTCCTCGTTTGAGGCTGGACATTTCTAGTCCTGGGCTGACAGTCTTCACCCAAGAAGCCAGGCACCTGCCCAATGCAGAGTTCCCATTGGCAGCGAAACATAATAACAGCCAGTGTCTACTGAGTACTTATGGTTACCACGTCCGATATGTATTATACACCTGAAACTTAACCCACGGAATAGGGCGACATGGCTAGTAATAGTATTTTCTCTATTTTACAGATGAGAAAACTAACGAGAGATGTTACGAGTTTACCCAATGTGACAGAGGTGGTAAGTAGAACAGCAGGGCTCAGGCCCAGCCTGGTGTTGACTCTGGTGTGTCTCCCACCACCCTCTCAACACAGCCATGCTGACCGAGAGTCCTGGTTTGGGAGGAGCAGCTGGAAGACACAGCTCATCTGTTTGACCATGAACGTTAAATAATTGCGTTTTAATTGTCCTTAACACTGATTTAACACCAAAAAAGGAAGTCTCTGAAATATATAAAGAGGAAATGTTTACCAGAGTGAATACACATAATCACTAGTGTTTGGTAGGTGCACATGCCCAATACTTTTCACTCCAAATTCTCTGATAGTCCACATCATCAGCACAGAATCAACACCATCAAAACAAATCCTCTTAATATCCTGTCCTTCCTTTTATAAAGCTGTGTATTTTAAAGCATGCTTCTTTCAAATAAGTTACTAACCTTATGGAAACTAGGCAGCAGCAGGGAGTGGGGAGTAAGGGGGAGCTATTTCTTCACAGGGGGCACAGGCATAAGAAAAACACAGTATATGATCTGGGGTCGGGTCCAGCTCCTTGGTGGAGGAGATTCTGCATTTTAGGCAAGGGGCAGAAGGCAATGTTTCACAACCAGCACCTTATGCAAGACTTCTAGATTTTTGGGTGTTTCCTTCATGCGTGGCAATCATTCTCCTTAAAAAACAGACGGTAATGACACAATCATCTTGTTTTGTGCTTAATAACGAGACAGATGAAAACCATAGCTACTCATGAGTGCAAAAGTGAAAAAGAAAAATGGCAAACATAAAAGGTAAGTCATTTGTTGTAAGAACCTACAAATAAATTAAAGCTTGCCTAAGATGTATTGATTTTATGTGGCCTCTCTGTAGAATAATGTCAAGGGTTCCTGACAATCCATTACATTCAATAGGCAAAATCTCCTTATAATTTTTTTTCTGTTTCCTGAACGATGTATAATCTATTTTTTTCCCACAATGAAAAAGCAGGGCTTTATAAGCCTGAAAATTCTTTAAAGTAGTGAACAAAGCTGACACTACATGGAAAAGTTTCTTCCGATCACTTCTTCACCATCATACATGGAGAAAAATTTGTTATAGTTGACCCCATTAAGGGGGTGCTAAATAGATCTAAACCCAAGGATACTTTTATAAACATACCAACTGAGTCCTGCAAGCTGGAAATGATTCTTGGTCATTTTTATTATAAAGTTAGACATGGTGTGATAGTGTGTTTCACATTTTAACTAGAGATTTCAGTACTGATGATGAAAATATAAAAATAATTATAGATTCCTGACTAACTTTCAATGAAAAAGATTCACTCCTCAGTATCTTGAGATTATTGGGAACTCATTCTTTACTGCCAGTACCAAAAGTGACCCCTAAGAAAGCAGTATATTTCACCACAACTTTAGCAATGCTTTTCTCAAGCCTATAATAAAAAGCTTATTTTTATCATGAAAAAATAAAATGCCTCCATCTACATTGATGCTAAAGGAAAACAAATATAGATATAATGGTTCTAGTAGAAGAAGAGCAAATAGACCAGTCCCTTTCGTCTTTAAACCTGCAATTACTGTGTGTGCTTATCTTGCATGTTCCTCTCCTGCCGACAGCCTGGTAGCAGGGGGGAAATGAAGATGCTGGAAGTTTCCCGACAAGGAGACTTTCATTTTGAGTGTTTAATCATGGTGTCCGGTTTTGACATTGAGGAGCCTGGTGTGCCAGGCAGTGGCATTCTGGAATCTCACTATCATGTGGCTCTAGGAAGAGCTGTCTGGCTGATGAGTCTTGGAGGCCATGCTGCCTTGGTGCCTGGTCAGAATACCCATGTTTTATGGTCTCTTGGTAATGGCTACCTGATTCTCAAGATTTAACCCAGACTTCCTTAGCAACTCTCCCAGGCTAACTGCAGCTTTGCAAAGGTCCTCACATGTCACTGGTGAGTCACTTGGGCAACTCCAGGAAGCTCCAGCTCAAGTAATGAAACCCACAGTGTAGGAAAGCCTTCATCCTAGACAGAAAACTGCTACAGTTGTGCAAAACCTATCTGTATTCGGACAAACTTAGAGACTTGAGGCAGGCAAACAACACAGGTGGAAGAGTGAATCTCTAATGCACGGCCCTTCATACACTTCCAGGAAGCCCCTGTGATGGGCAGACACTGGGTCCAGTTGTGTTTCCAGTTTATGGGTTTCCAGTCCCTGATGCAGACACTTGAGAGCATGGCCACACTGCAGTGTGAGACAGGGCTAAAGGCGGAAAGAATCAACTCACTCTGCCTAGGGGAGAAGGGACACTTTCAGAGAGAAGATGGGTCTTTATGGATCAGAAGAAGGGATTCTCCAAGCTGACCACGGGGAGCCAGCAAAGGATAGTGGGAGGAAGCAACACAGAAGCCAAGAGATGGGACCAGTCCAGGGCATGAACACCTGAGTGTCCAGTGACAGTTCTATGCTTCACACAGGATATTACATCTGGGCCGTGTCTGATGTTAGGCGATGAGCTGCTGTCACAATCAGAAGACTGTGATGAAATGTTTAAACTGAGGCCATGAGAGTCTGGGGAAGGGGAGTCATGTTTACGGTGAGACTCTGCTCTGTCGCCTCTTGTCTGCAGCCTCTGCTCCTCCCTGGCTCCTGCTGCCGGGTCCAGGAACAAACCCAAGATGTCAGCTTTTGTACATCTTGAAAAATACCCCTCCTCCAGCTTAAAACTCCCCTCTCTCTCCTCTTCCCCTTCCCAGCTAAGCTTGTTGCAAAAGTAATCTAAGCTCCTTAACCCCACTTCCTCACACTTACTTCCTTCAACAACCCTCTGGAAACTGGACTCCAGATGGCCTGCTCTGAAACTGCTGCAGCCACATCTCCACCAGTCTACTAGCTGTCAGATCTGATGGGCAGCTCCTAGGCCTCTTCCTATCCAGCCCCTGCAGCAGTCGACATTACTAACCGCTCATTCTTCTCCAAACACTCCCCTCTCCCCACTCTGCTTCCTTTCCTACCTGTCTGTTCACATCTGAGAAAACTGCGCAAGGCTCCCCCTTTCTCCCCCAGCCCTGTAACTGTGCTCATGCGACACTTTCCTTAAACCAGTGCTTCTCAAACTGGAGAGTACATGGGAATCCCCTGGAGGGCTGGACTCTGATGACCAGGGTCCTAACCCCCAGACATTCTGATTTTTCCAGGGGAGTCTGCTGCTGCTGGCTTGGGACCACTGTTTGAGAACCACAGTTTTAACCAGTCTTTACTATACTCGTGGCTTCAGCTGCCTCATGGGTGTTTCGCTGCCATGGGACATTCCTGAGATCTCAGACTTGGTCACCCCTTTTCTATGTCTCCATCCCAGTATCACCCAGGCCTCTGCAACTTAATCTGCCCCTAAATGCAGTGAGGCAAAGCTCCCTTGCTCTTTCCTCTCCACACTCCAATATCTGCTGCTCTTCTCGTATTCACGTGCTAGAGAAAGATGCCTCCCCCCAACTCAGTCTCCGCATGTCACACCCTCCCAGGAACCACTGCCTTCACCATTCCCTGGTGCACACACTGCCTCCTGTGCTCAGTGCCACGCCTGGGCTCTCACACAACCCCTAATCTCCAGGCACACTGCTTTATCCACAGCAAGTCTGTTCCTTCTGCATGAATTTAAGATTAGCTGCTCCCGCATGCACTTCTGCACTTAATATGCATACTGTCTGGGTGAGCTTGGGCTGCTGTAACACATTACCATGGACTGGGTGGCTTATACAACAAAGCTTTGCTCCTCACAGTACCAGAGGCCAGAAGTCTGAGACTGAGGTTGCCAGCAGATTCAGGGGCTGGTGAGACCTGGTTTGCAGACGGTCCCCTGCTTGCTGTATCCTCACACAGTGGAAAACGAGAGACTCTCTTCTCCTGGCTCTTCCCATAAGGGTACTTCTCATTTGTGAAGGCTCCACCCTCATGTCCTAGTTACCGCCCCAAGGCCTCACATCCAAATAGATACTTTGGAGCTTAAGGTTTCAACATAAACGTTTGCGGGTGGGGTGGCACATGCTCTGTCGACATTGTAGAAACACCACGTTTTGCGTAGCACCAGTGCTCCCGTGCCACTCACCCAGAGCTAGATATCCTGGAGTGTGAAGTCAAGTGGGCCTTAGGAAGAATTGCTACGAACAAAGCTAGTGGAGGTGACGGAATTCCAGCTGAGCTATTTCAAATCCTCAAAGATGATGCTGTTAGATTGCTGCACTCAACATGCCAGGAAATTTGGAAAACACAGCAGCGACCACAGGACGGGAAAAGGTCAGTTTTTCATTTCAATCCCAAAGAAAGGGAAATGCCAAAGAATGTTCAAACTACCACACAATTGCACTCATTTCACATGCTAGCAAGGTAACGCTCAAAATCCTTCAAGCTAGGCTTCAACAGTCTGTGAACTGAGAACGTCCAGATGTACAAGCTGGATTTAGAAAAGGCAGAGGAACCAGAGATCAATTGGATCATAGAAAAAGCAAGGAAATTCCAGAAAAACATCTACTTCTGCTTCATTGACTATGCTAAAGCCTTTGTGTGGATCACAACAAACTGGAAAATTCAAGAAATGGGAATACCAGACCACTTTACCGGCTTCCTGAGAAACCTGTATGCAGGTAAAGAAGCAACAGTTAGAACTGGACATGGAACAACAGACTGGTTCAAAATTGGGAAAGGAGTATATCAAGGCTATATATTGTCACTCTGCTTATTTAACTTCCATGCAGAGACATCATGCGAAATGCTAGGCTAGATGAAGCACAAACTGGAATCAAGATTGCTGGGAGAAATATCAATAACCTCAGATACATAGATGACACCACCCTTATGGCAGAAAGTGAAGAGGAACTGAAGAGCCTCTTGAAGGTGAAAGAGGAGAGTGGAAAAGATGGCTTAAAACCCAGCATTCAAAAAACTAAGATCATGGCATCCAGTCTCATCATTTCATGGCAAATAGATGGGGAAACAGTGGAAACAGTGACAGACTTTATTTGCTTGGGCCCCAAAGTCACTGTGGACGGTCACTACAGTCTTGAAAGATGCTTGCTCCTTGGAAGAAAAGCTATGACAAACCTAGTGAAAGTGAAAGTTGCTCACTGGTGTCTGACTCTTTGCGACCCCATGAACTGCAGCCCTCCAGGCTCCTCTGTCCATGGGGATTCTCCAGGCAAGAATACTAGAGTGGGTAGCCATTCCCTTCTCCAGGGGATCTTCCCAACCCAGGTCTCCCACATTGCAGGCAGATTCTTTACCGTCTGAGCCACGTAAAAAGCAGAGACATAACTTTCCTGACAAAGGTCCATATAGTCAAAGATACGGATTTCCAGTAGTCATGTACGGATGAGAGAGTTGGACTATAAAGAAGGCTGAGTGCCAAAGGATTGATGCTTTTGAATTGGTGTTGAGAAGACTCGTGAGAGTCCCTTGGACTGCAAGGAGATCCAACTAGTCCATCCTAAAGGAAATCAACCCTGAATATTCACTGGAAGAACTGATGCTGAAGCTGAAGTTCCAATCCTTTGGCCACCTGATGGGAAGAGCCAACTCACCGGAAAAGACCCTGATGCTGGGAAAGATCGAGGGCAGGGGAAAATGTGGCAGCAGAAGATGAAATGGTTGGATGGCATCATTGACTCAGTGGACATAAGTCTGAGCAAACTCTGAGAGACAGTTAAGGACAGGGAAGCTTGGCATACTGCCGTCCATGGAGTTGCAAAGAGTCAGACATGACTGGGTGACTGAACAACAAGAAGTGCTTAGTCATGTGCCAGGCACCCTGAAATGACCAACATTTTGTTATTTTGACCTGAATCATTTCCTGGGAAGAAATAAACTGCTTCTGAAATCTTAAGCATTGTTCCATTCCCTTCCGTTTCTCTGGCAACTAAACTAGCTCTGATGGGACTGTAGTATATACTTTTCTCTTTGGATGAGCTTGGTTATGTTACTAACAAATAATTCTAGGTGCTTTTTGTTCCAGTAAGAGAGAGAGCTGGCAGCGGATTTCTTTGAGATAATTTTGCATTCAGACAGTAAGCTAGATATTCTTTGGTAAACCTGAGCAGTAGAGACAGATTTAAGGAGATGTGGACTTTAGTTCTTAGTACAAGCTGCCCAAACTCCATAGACTCAGGATCTTTCCCTACAGAAGGAGACACTTGGCTTTTCTAGGTTATCTCACTAGGGAAGTTTTCAGTCTGTTCATTTAGCACATTGACAATTTCAAGCTAGTATAATGAAATACGTTTGAGCACGAGTTGATGAAAGAAAAGGGGCTTCCCCCCGTATGACTGCATGGGAAGTTAAGAAGCAATGGAGATAAGTGGAGTCAAAGCAGAGATCCCTGTGTATGAGGAAGTGGGCTTGGATCTGTGGTCCATGGAGAGGCCCAAACCCCAGACTCTGGAGATGGGGTGAAAGGAGCCCAGTTCCAAGCCCAATTCTATCTTTATTAGAGATTGTGAGACTAATCAGTCTTATACTATTTTAAACCCTATTTTCATTGTGATATCATTCTAAGTCATTCTGAAAGTCACCTCCACAGACAGAACAGTCACCGAAGTGAAGCTACTGTGACGAATATTGCTATTTCTTATATATATGTTTAGGCTAACATTTAGTAGTTCACGTTTTTGGCATAGTGACCTCTGAGCGCCTCTTAATTCCATTGTCTCTAATGTCTTACATCACCATTGAAATAGTTAAAGTCTATAGATCACCAACATCAAAACTGAGAAAGGATCAAAATACATATTTTAGGCCCCACTCCAGACCTGTTGAACCACCAAGGCCCCACTGTAATTCTGATGAATATTAAACTTATTAAACTTAGAGAACCACAGCGAAATAAAAAGGATCCACTGAAGCATGGCTTAAAGATGACATACTGGACTCCATCAATACCTAGCAGGTCACCATTTGGTTCTTTAACTAGGCATTATCTTTGCTTGTTTCTGAGACTTATCAGTTACACAGATTCTATCTTTATTAGAGATTGTGAGACAAATCAGTCTTATACTATTTTAAACCCTATTTTCATTATGATATCATTCTAAGAGATCGTGTCTATGCCTAGGTCTACAATCCTAATTAGATTCATTGTTGCTAGACGGGATAGCGAAGATGAAGATTCAGTACCCCAGTAAGACCTCTTAAGATACATAACATGCAAATGAAGGATGCAATTAATTATTTCATTGATGCTGTCCAAACTCAAATGCACGCTGTTGAACTCTCCCTTAGCTTGATAGCACAACCATCACATACAACAGCAGTGGAGGGAAGGGTCGCTGTAATATGTGATACAATAAGTATATCAATTGAAGACCAACATTAAAAGAGTTATTTGCTAATGGGCACCATGCCAGGGTTACTCAGGCAATGCTGCCTGCAGAATTCCTAAGCTGAGTTCACAAGATACAGATCGATGCACCTCCAAAGAGAGTCTATATCAATCTCCATTTCATTCATTAGCTCCCACTTCGAGCTGGTTGGCTGCTAGTTAACTCTTTAATGTGGGAGAAACTGTCAGTGTAAAGGCCACTGGGACACGTGCTCTTCCCAGCTGTACTTGACCTGTCAATATTTCTTGCAGCAGAATGTTTAAACTGGTACGGCTAATGGCAAAATGGAGACCTATGGGGTTTGGGAGGCTTTCATAGCTTTAGAATGGCTTACCATCCAATAGCAAACATTAGTAAATTCATCCTGTTGCTCTATTTCTGCCTCTGCCTTACTATCCAGGTGCAACAGAAACTGGGATAACATTATTTTCCATCGTTCTATTCTGGAACTCAAAGGTATTTTAGACTCTGCATTATGTAAATGTGGGCTCCACAACAATGAGATACTATCACACCAAGGACTTGGCTGCAGTGGAGATCATTAGTTTGTGATTCAGCTCTAAAGAAGCTCTGAACAATGAGAAGCAAAGCAGCACTTTCTATAAAGTTCGGATTCATTTTCAATTTGTATGGGTCCAGGGACAACTTTATTGTTGCACAGTAGAAGAACCTGGATGCACAAGGGAACACTCCGTGCATGAACTATTTCAAGCCCTTCTGAAAATGTAAATAAGAGCCGTAAAACATAAAGGCATAATTACCAAAACAAAGAACAGTCTCAGACCACCAGGAATAGCTGGCTTCGCTTATTTTCTTTCTACAAATATTGAATTTACTAATTTCCCTTGCCTTACTGTTGAATAAAATCAATTTTCTCAGTAGAGCTGATCTCTGCTTTGTTGGAGGTTAGATGTGAAGTTGATATGCATCCTTAGATATACTGTTTGGGAGAAAGCCTTGAATATTTAACCCGACGTCATAGCGAGCCCTCCATCCGCTGTCCTGTGGGGTGTCTATTGATTCATTATTTGACAATCAGGATTCTCCATAGGTTAATTGACATGTTTGGAATTCATGGCAAGGAAAATCTGTGCACTATTTTAAAACTCCTGTCAAACTGTTTGTAGATACGGTTTGATAACAACACCTGTTTTTCCCTCTCTTGGCCAATACAATCCATTGAGAATCCTGGCTTAAAAAATTTCCCTGCAGAATTGTCAAACATATGTATTTGTATTTCATTACTTGGGTAATAGCTGATTTGCCAAGTTCATTTACTACTAGTTGCTTCTCAAATATCTCAGTGGGATAATTAAGGAATACTAAGAACTGAAACTATACTAAGTTAGGAGGGGGCTGGAGCCATTGCCCAAATCCCAGTCCTGATTAAACTGCTGTCCAGAATTAAATATTCAATAACTGAAATGCTCTTTTCTTCCTTTACTCTCAGCAACGTATCATCAAGAAGACGGAGCTACTTCCCAAGTTGCTGCAAAAGAGAATCCCCCTCAAATTATCTGTACCAATCAGATCAAAATCGTGCAGACTTTCAAGTGAAAAGTATTTAAACTCAAAATTGGTAATGGTTTAAGTGGTGCCTTTTCTCAGTGGATACATACGTGGCGAGAGAAAATAAATGGTAACTCCGGGAGTGTGTCTTGGAAGGGAGTAAAGAAAGGCCAGGAGCAGTTCAAGGTTATAGCTGAGCACAACGGCACTGATGAGAATTTGGACAGCTAATACCCTCTCCTGAGAAACTGTGAATGTGAAGAATTCTGGAGAAGAATGTTGAAGTATGATAGCATTAGAGTTTAAATGCTCTCAAAGAATCTTGCTGGCTCATTGCACAAAGAAAAGAGAGATCTTTTAATCATGAGCTATCTATCATCACTTGAATTTGAATGCCTGTTGTTTGAAGTCACAAGCTACTGACTCCCATGATGTACGTTTTCAGGTCTATTGCCAGAACCAAAAAAGGTATGAAAAGGCGGGGGAAAGAGCACAAAAAAGCCAAATGGCTATGGACCTGACAGAGAGGAGATATTGTGCCTACAGTGCTGTCTCTTTTAAATTTTGGACGAGGAGAAGTAAGAATAAATGAGTGGCAAGTGGAGAAAATGGGAATATATGAGAGACTAGAGAGAATGTGCTTAAAAATAAGCTACTGAGTACAAGCCCCATTGCTATCATAAGACACAGCTGATTCTGCAGTCCATAAGTTTTCAAGTTCACATCTGCATTATAGGAAAGAATACCCAGGGACCCAAAACAAAATTCTGTTTAAAGCATAGGCACCAAAGAGTCTAATGTGAAAGGGCAATTCCGATGATAAGCCTCAATTATTTCCCATTTCTCCTGTTTCGAGGTATATTCCATGTAGACATATAGCTGATAGACTCGAGGGGACCCTTAATAACTCCTTAGAGGGCCGCATATAGTTTTCCATCCACTATACATTGGGTGTTCATAGCGGAGATATTATTGATTTTCCCAAAGTGAAAAAGTTACCTAACTTAGGACTGACATGATCTTGTTTTAGCCTATTCCATTACATGAGAAAATTGTAGTTTTTGACTTGCTGAATGCCCAGGAGCCCAGGCTTAAGGAGGGGAAAACGGTTCAGACTCTTCAAATAAAAGTAAGACAGAAGAGCCGAGAGCGTCTCTTGTCACATTTCTACAATTTCTGGCTTTCAAGCCGCCACTTACAAGCCACTTCTTGACATAATCTTTAGGCTTAAGCATGTGGAACAGTGGACCAACCAGCTTAATAAAAAGACAAAGATGATATGCAACTAATGGACAGAACATCGCAACTAGGTGTTAACACATCATTCATTGAACTAAATGCTCTTTCAAACTCTGCAGCAGAAACAATTAAAGTACTGACGGCAGTCTTAAGTTGCTTCAAATTGTCTGGCACAATTGATCCACAATTATCTTTGTACTCCCTGAAGCCCCCGATTGCTACCTTCTTCATTGACTTTATATTTCCTTCACAGTTCTCCAACCTGTGTTCTGGCATACTGAATATCTGACACCCTGAATATCCATCGAAGAAGGCCATTTTGATAGATCTTGGAATCCTAAATATCCTATTAAAAACCTGAGCTGTATGCCCCTTGAATGCTTATAACCGGCTCTTCATAACAAACAAGAAATCTTGCTGAACATTTAAAGAGGAGTCTCTTTAAGACAAAAGAGATAAGCTGTTTTCCCCTTAGTTTCATAACACAACTTGTGAGAGAAATTCTATGGCATAGAATTTATGGCAAAGGAGAAAATTCTATTTCCAAAGGTTGAACTTTAAAATCACCCATGTCCAGTATGGTGTCAAGGAATCTTGTTCACTGTTTTTGCAACCTTGGGCTAAGACTCTGATGGCCCATACAAACACTTAATAAAACCTTTTTCTGAATGTCCATTTACATGGCTCTTTGACATCTCTGGGGCTTCCCTTGTAGCTCAGTTGGTAAATAATCTGCCTGCAGTGCAGGAGACCCGGGTTCGATCCCTGGGTTGGGAAGATCCCCTGGAGAAGGAAATGGCAACCCACTCCAGTATCCTTGCCTGGAAAATCTCATGGACAGAGGGGCCTGGAGGGCTGCAGTCTATGGGGTCGCAAAGAGTCAGGCATGACTAAGCGACTAACATTTGGACATCTTCTTGATTAAAAAGAAAACTCTTAAGTGACTAAGCAGAATTGCTGTGAAAAGCCTATGAAATACAATCAGAAATACAAGCTATAAAATACAAACAGTGCTTAGTTTCCATGTGTTGTGAAACGGAGTTTGGGGACACAGGCAGAGATGTGTTCGTTAACACCATTGTCCACAAATAAATATCTAATTTTTTAAAAAACTTTAATCTCCCCATCCCTGTTTTGTTGTTGATGTGTGGCAGGAAACTGCAAAATTATGCGAGTGAAAAACCTTGAAGATGGAGAGAATCAGCTCCCTCGCATGAATAAGGATGCTGTTATTCTCAGGGGGGGACGCAGTATTTGATCCCAACGGAAAAGTCATTTTTAGCTGTTATGTGAAGGCCTGAACTGGGGCGTATGCAATGGACTCAAGATCACTGATATAATTTAGTCGTGGGAATAAGATAGTCCGTGGATGATCTTTGTATCTAAACTGTACATTTTATTTTTCCTCTTTTTAGGTATTCTCTAATACAGACACAGTGAAGAATATTTTAGCTGGAACCAAAATTGCCAGGGTTCTTGGATTTTACAAAAGTAAAACCTAAGCAGTGACAAGAGCGTCTGTCACTATGGAATAAAAAAGAAAAACAACTTTTATTTGTGTAGTATGTGAGGAATTTTCATCAGGATCTCATGTTTGCTATCTTAGTTCAGTTTTTCCAATAATGCTGTGAAGATCTCTGCTTGTATCTTTTAAAAACTGTTTATTAAAATTGCTCCTTGATAAAAATGTTGTTTTATACTAAGTTCTGTCCTCTATGAATAATAAATCACATAGTCTACTGAATATATATATATGTGACAATAATATGTCTGTATACACACACACACACACATATATCATATTTTTCCTAGTTCTTTGATGCTCTGCTTGTAGCTTGAGGGAAATAATATTATAGATGATCTAGTTTCAGGGGTAAGTACAGTACTCTACTGTTAACAAACATATGAATATTTAATATTGGAAGCCTCACTACAATACATAATCTGTCTTCACCTTCTTACTTTTTTCCCCTTTGTACTTATAACCTTAAGTACCATATAATCAACTTGCTTGATTGCATTTTCTGTTCACTGTTTCCCTTCTGCTGCTGCTGCTGCCGCTAAGCCGCTTCAGTCGTGTCTGGCAGGCTCCTCCATCCTTGGGATTCTCCAGGCAAGAACACAGGAGTGGGTTGCCATTTCCTTCTCCAATGCATGAAAGTGAAAAGTCAAAGGGAAGTTGTTCAGTCATGTCTGGCCCTCAGCGACCCCATGGACTGCAGCCTTCCAGGCTTCTCCGTCCATGGGATTTTCCAGGCAAGAGTACTGGAGTGGGGTGCCATTGCCTTCTCTGCTATCTCCCTTCACTGGAATAAAAACTCCATGAAGGTAGGAGACTTTGATTTGTTCACTGGCATTGACCTCAGCACTTTAAATGGTGCCTGTCACACAGCAGCTGTTTAATAGATACTTGTTAATGAATGAATAGTATTGCTTGTCATAATAAAGGGTAGTGCAGGCACTGAATGCAGTTTTCATTCTATAATTCTTTGATTCTATCTTTCCCAATAAGTTAATGATGGCCCAATAGTCTATGTTTAATAATTACTCTAGGGAATGTTGCTAAAGGTGTTAAGTATTAATTGCCTTAAACACAGTGGGAGGTAGACATCACTGGAGAATTTTTAAGTCTTATATAAGATCTTGTACAAGAAGCACTGCTTTTCATATATTCAACATTTGAGGTATTTGTAATACTTATGATCTGAAAAAGGCAGGCACATTTTGGGAAATGCGGTGACTACTTCTGGAATTCAGTATTGTAACTGTAGACAGTCCCCTCTTCACAAGTAAATGCTATACAACTATTATTGATACTTTCATGAAGATAAATAAGTAACTTTAATATACTTAAATGGTTGCAGATTCATATTCATTCTCATTCTTTCTCCCTCTCTCTCTTACACATACACAGAGGATGAAAGAGAAAGAACTGTCAGAAAGACCCTGATACAAATGTATATACACACAAAGCGGAAAGAACTAGAAGCCCCCAACTGTAGTTTTAGTTTGCTAGTACCCTGTCAAGTGATCTTGGCTATGGATTTATCTTTGAAGATTCTGTTTTATCGTTGATTAAACATTTAAGATCCTATCACTCTCTAACAAGTCTGTAAGCCCACAAATGGAAGGTAGAAATAAGTGGAAAAAGAAAGTTTATGTGTATAAGTAGATTCCAGTAGGATATTTGATGGATCAAAAAGGTCACTGATTCCTATATTGTTTTATTATTTCCTATTCTTTATAGCCAGGACATGATGATCATTATTTGCATTGCCTTTGGTAAACAATTCTCTTGCCTATATAATTAATCAGAGGAAACCTCAAAATAGTTGATACCATCAATCTCTTTGACAACATATCTAACAGCTTATTTCATCATGCCTTTGGAGTGATGCCAGCTAGCAAGCTCCAGTATCTTCAGGCGAAGTTTGTCCTAACACCTGCTTTTTTTACCTAACTTGCTGGATACAGGTGGTTCACCAAAAACAGAAATAGAGAATTTCATTAAGTCACTTCTGCATCTTTAATCAGCCGCATCTCTCCCATAGCTTCTTCAAAGGAATTCATCCCTATTGTCGCAAGTGGTCAGGGTAGTAGCTCCCCTTACTGTAAAGGAAAGACTATTATGCCACACTGTATCATAACCTTCTATATACTGGCTACTTTGAAGAGTAGTCTTACCTATGATGTTTATACCTACAGCTTTCTGCTCAGAAATTAAAATAAGCTGGTGATGATTGGGACAACATAGGTTGACTTATAGTTTATATTTTTAATTAGTCAAGACCAACTAGATGATTATACTATTCCCATTTAAAAATTTAAGTAATCAAAGCAGAGCAAGTGCCACGGTCACCATTTAGGCCCCTACTAAGACCAAGATTACAATACAAGAGTTCTTGGTACATTATTTATGTTTCTAATTATATAAAAGGTCATTCTGCACCAAGACAGAGCCTATACAGTCAAACAGAAAACACACTGGATCGGAAATCAAATAATATGGATTTCACCACTAATTTAATATAGCACCACAGGTAGTTATCTCAGTTGTGACTTCATTCATTCAATATTAATTTATTAACAAACAATTAAATACTCATTCTGTACACACATACATGCACGGAATAGGCAGAAAGCAGTTTCAAGGTGACGAATGGACAAGAGAGTATATAGACCACATGTAAAAATGCTGAGGACATTCAAAGGAATCGATCTTATGGGGCTCTGCCAAGCTGACTGGTTTTGACATCTGATCCTTCCATTTAAGCTGACAATGACAGAATTAGTCAAATGATAAGGTTGTTTGGGCTTCCCTGAGAGCTCAGTTGGTAAAAAAAATCTGCCTGAGATGTAGGAGACTCTGGTTTGATCCCTGGGTTGGGAAGATCCCCTAGAGAAGGGAAAGCCTACCCACTCCAGTATTCTGGCCTGGAGAATTCCATAGACCGTATGGTCCATGGGGTCGCAAAGAGTCCGACACGACTGAGCGACTTTCACTTTCACTAAGGTTGTTTTGGACTTGTGAAAATACAACTTTTAGCATCTTTGGGTCTATCAGTTTTCCTGTATTTAAAATGATGAGTACTCTAATTAGTAAAATGAAAACAAACTGGAATATTCTAAGCCAGTGATTCTCTTTACCTCCTATGTAAAAGACTCTTTGAGAAGCTGATAAAAGCTAAAAAAACCCTCACTTCCACTCATAAAAACATAGGTGAACACAACATTTTGCACCCATTTCAGGGATTCAGAAGGCCCCCAAATCCAATTCCTGGATCTTGAATTAGAAATCTGTTCCTTAAACCAAATGCAACACAACTTCAGGAGAATGCCCTCATTTGCCATGATGACCTTGACTCTAGCTCCACAATCCATTTATCCCATGGATATTCTTGAGCATCTAAGATGTGCCACATGTTGTTCTAGGTGATGGACGTCTCAGAGAATAGTAAAACAAAGTTTCCTGGCCTCAGGAGGGTGGGAGACAGACAATAAAAGCAGTAACTAAATTATACAGCACGAGTGAGTGCTAAGTATTATGGAAAAGAAATTAGCCTGAGAAAAGGACTTGGGTATCAGGGAGCATGGCGGAAGTGGCTTGTAATTTTAAATAGGGCAGTCAGGGAAGCCCTGTAATGTTGAAACAGACTCGAAGGAGATAAAGGAACAGCCAGGCAGCTATCCCGGAAGAGTGTTCCATGTAGAACAAACACAAGCGCCAGGGTCCTGAGAGGGTGGAGCCCGCTGGGCATGCAGGAGGGCTGGAATGGACTGAGAGATGGGGAAACAGCAGGAGATAGAAATCAGAGAAATAAAAAGTGTGTGGGGAGGGGACAGCCTCGTGTCACAAAGGACCTCAAAGTACTTTTGACATTTTGAGCTGGGAAGACCTTGGAGAGTCTGAAGGAAAATAGTGTGATCTGACTGATATTTGAACAGGACCGTGTGGCTGACGGGTTGTGGGGCAAGAGATGTACATTGCCTGGGTCACTGCAGAGTTCCAGCAACAGATGGCGTGGCTGGGGCCACAGTGGTGGCTGGGAGGAAGTGAGAAGGCATCAGATTCTGGATATATTTTGAAGGTGCATCCAAATGCTGATGTACTCTATGTGGAGAATAATAACAATAAAAAGAGAAGTCGAGTATGCCTCCAGGGTTTTTCTGGCCTAAGTTGCCACTCACTTCAACTATAGGGGTAACAAAACGGGAGTTGGGGTGCAGTGACAATCATAATACAAGCATTGGAAGGTTTGCTGGAAAATAGTGGCTCAGACGGTAAAGAATCTTCCTGCATTGTGGGAGACCCAGGTTCGATCCCTGGGTTGGGAAGATCCGCTGGATAAGGGAGTAGCAACCCACTCCAGTCTTCTTGCCTGGAGAATCCCCATGGACAGAGGAGCCTGGCGGGCTACAGTCCATGGGGTTGCAAAGAGTCGGACACGACTGAGCAACTAACTAACTAAATCCATTCCACTTTGTAAGCCGATCTAACTTTCTCCACTTTTATTTATGACCAGTATTTTCAGCAGAAAATTGGACTTACTATTTTTATTTTAGATAGTTTACAGTTCAGTGGATCCACCTCTCCCCATAAAGCCTTCCTTGACTCATCTAGCTGCCTCCGAATTCACAGCCCAATTTGGCCATACTCTTTTGTTCATAAAATGGTCCTTTGTTACATAGGTTTTGATGTTTTATCCTTCTAATTAGAATGTCAGGTCCAAAAATACAGCACCTATCTACAGTCCCTCTTCTGTATTTTATCAACTGTACCTAACATGGTGCTAGGTGTCAGGCAAGTAGAATTATTAATACAGGTTTGGCTGATTAAAAAAATCTCTACCTCATTCTTCCTTTCAGCAACTTCCTTTCTTTTCATTTTTACTCTCATCTCTCAAAATGGAACAGCTTGAGGCATCAAAGTCTTTTCTGATTTTAAGTTTGAATAATCGGCGAAAACATAAACTGCATGCAACCCATTTGTGTCTCAATCCCTTTCCTGAGCTGCAATCTGGGTGTAAATAAGTAAGGCCAACACTTGGGTGAACTCAATGGGATCTGAAATTTTGATTAATGCTACAACCACATCCATATGATTTGTGTCTTTGAGGGAGGATCAGTGTTTAAAGATCTGTCAAATCTGTTCTGTAGAATTTGAGTGTTTGATCCTTTTAGTGTTTCTTTTTAATTTTCTTACACGTGAAACATTAGGTTCATTATCAATTGAATAAATTGGCAGACAGTCAAGTAAAGAACAAAATCATATATGGTTGCCTGAATTATTAAGGTACTCGCAACTTCATCATGCTGGCATAGCAGAGGCTATTAACGATTATAGCAAATGTTTCTAGCACTTTCAATCAAATGGCCTTTTCCCCAAGAATTCATCTTTCATGTTAGCCGTAAAGAAAGCCTCCTTCTATGTTTCCACTTTATATTGATACATCCCGATTCTGGACCTAATAGACTTCATTTAATCTGTTGTATCTGACTCACGTTTATTCCTACTCTACTGGAACCCAGTGCTAATCAGGAGAGTTCTGAGGCAGAGAACAGTGGTCTGAAAGATCAGGAACCAAACACTTGGAGAGAGAGACGGGCTAAAGCAGACAGATTGGCACTTCACATCATTTCTGGCTCAGGCAAGTGGCTATTGGTCATTGCGCCTTTCAGTCCTTGAAATTTACCTATTGTCAATTCTGACATTGGGCCTTTCCAGCTCTTCCTTTCTTTTCTCTCTCGTTACAGGCTCAGAGTAGGAGCTTACTTCACATTGCCCTCCATTACAGACATGGCATTTGCACTGTGTCTTCTTTCTGAGTGACCTTTCCCCTCTCGGAGTTTCTTCATTTCTAAAATTTGAGCACTTCAAGGGAAGGGGAATGAGTGCTGGAGGAAAGGTGAACGCATTTCCTTGCGCCTTTTTCTTCTTTCATTTGTTTCACCCCTTGGAACTTGCTTATTTTGGTTTTGAAAATAAAAGGGATATTTCTCTAACTGATGAGTTATCTGGGTCCTTTATTTCTTATTCTTTGACTGTTCTTTACTTTTAGATAATCTATGACTTGCTACCACATTCGTCTGAAGAGAAAGATAATTAGGAAAATGCATATTAGCCAGTTTCAGAACTTACTGGCTATTTATACAAGAACTTTTATGAAGATGGGGTATGGAGATAATTAAATAAAGTTAAATTCCTCTATTGTAAGATTTAAGTGGATTTATGTCTCTTATTATCATGAATAATCCATTAAAAAATTTACACACAATGATTCAAGGTACGTGGACTATTATCAATCAGACAGGAAAAGAAATCCTAGACTCCAGACTCAACTAATGTGATTTGCCATAAACACTCTGATGTCCCTGTATTTTAGCTGTGAAAAGTATTTTTTGACAGTATTTGGATGCTATAATATCATATTTAACTCTTCCTTTAAGCCCAAAGTTCAGTTCTATTTCCTCTATATGACCCTAATTCAAACCATCTTTCAAGGTCCATAAATAGATTTTTGTCCTTCTTTTGTGGTAGTTCCATATCCACTTCTACTTTATCTTTACCACCTGACGTGTTGTTTCAACTCCACCGTTTGACATAATTGGAAACTTCTTAAAGGTGGCATCTTGTCTTTTTGCAAAGGCCATAGGGCTTTCCTGATAGCTCAGTTGGTAAAGAATCTGTCTGTAGTGCAGGAGACTCTGGTTTGATTCCTGGGTTGGGAAGATCCTCTGGAGAAGGGATAGGCTACCCACTCCATTGTTCGTGGGCTTCCCTTGTGGTTCAGCTGGTAAAGAATCCACCTGCAATATGGGAGGACCTGGGTTTGACCCCTGGGTTGGGACGATCCGCTGGAGAAGGGAAAGGCTATCCACTTCAGTATTCTGGCCTGGAAAATTCCATGGACCATACAGCCCATGGGATCACAAAGAGCTGGACACAACTGAATGACTTTCACTTTCATAGTCACTGGTATAGTTCTAGTTGCCATAATCACCTAAACGACTAAGCTGTAAATAAAAGTATACAATGTCTTTTGCTAATGGTAAAGCCTTCTCACATCTGACCAGATTTATTAACTTTCTAGCAGGCTAGTCAGATGATATATCACCTCATGTTGGCTTTAGATTGCTCAGAAAAATAGGAAAAAATCACTCTGTTAACTAAGGTTGTAAGTGCCAATCATTTTCTGAGCCTACCTTTGTTAGATAGTTGACTCTCCAAGAAGAATGATTGCCTGTTTATTTATCAGTCAAGTCGAAAAGAATAACTCAATAAGGCCAACCTGAGGAGGGATGAATTTGTAGCCCAAATAAACTTAGGAAACCCCTGAGTAAAACAAATATCTGATGGTAAAGAATCTGCTTGCAATGCAGGAGAACTGGGTTCAAACCCTAGGTTGGGAAGATCCCCTGGAGAAGGAAATCGCAACCCACTCCAGTATTCTCGCCTAGAGACTCCCGTGGACAGAGGAGTCTGGTGTTCTACAATCCATGGGGTTGCAAAGAATTGGACACGATTGAGCAACCAACACCAGTACATGACTAACCAAGTTAGGCATATAATTAAAATTAATTTTGAAAAAAGTTAGCGATAAGGACCATAAGTTTTATTCAAATTTTCTGTCTTTTCTAAAATCATTTTACTGTAGAAAAACAGTTACCATTCCTCTTTGCCATTTCTTTGAACTTAGTCTCTTTCTGTATTCACTGCACATATACACATAGAGCATATACTTCTATCTTGTTGCTCTCCTCGAAACACATCCTTATTTTCAAAGAGAGAGTTTTGCTTTTTATGGGTGTGAGAAAGGAAGCGAAAGAATGAAGGACCTCTACAGTTCCATTTTCATCACAGAAGTCTGTTGTTCTGGAATGATTTATATTTGAATAAGGAAAAATGTAAGGAACTTGGAACACAGACAAAAGTACCTCCTCATCAAAGGTTGTCTATCGTTTCATGAATCACATGTGATGGATGAGATTTATGAATTAGAATCTGTGTCAAGAGATTTACAACATACTAAATTAGTTATGACATCTCCTCGTCGGTGCGCATAAACTTTCAACAAAATATCTATATCATCACCACAGGAGCATGGCTGGCCCAGTGCTTTCATTCCACCCAGCCCCTGTCACTGTGGTTGATGAATTCTTGAAGGAATGGGCCTCAGATCAATTAAAATAAACACCACAAGCTGATTTATCAAATCTTTTCTGAATGCTCTCAGAAAATGTCAAAAATCTGATCCATTGACAGAGAAAAGTCAGAGAATCGTGGCAGCCTATGGGATCACAAGACCTTTTCAAAACCATCATAAATCACCACAGAAAACAAATGGGGCACCATGTGATAAGATTTCTTCTGACAGCTTTGCCTCAACAAGACATATATGAGATAAATGGATACCTTCGTCTATACCCAATTGCCAGTTTACAAAGTTCCAAGTTGTCAAACTGTAAAATACACCGGTATCAAAGTCCTTCCAAATAATATACCTTTTTTGGGTATACAAGAGTAGATTTAAAATAACACCCTCTTCACATCATCCCTTTCATTACTGCAAGCGATGTAATATTCCTGCTAGTATGTGAGCTTTCTAAACTAAAGTGTAAGTGTGTGTATGTACACGTGCACACACACGTTCACAGCAGGCTTCAAAATTTACCTTCATATACATCCTGGTCTGAACTAATGAAACTTTTCCATTTCTCATTATTTAAAGAAAACTGCTCTCTAGTGCTAAAGTGCATCCAATCAAGGTACCCTTTGGTTTTTTCTTAATCACCCCAGTCTTGTCTCATTTCATATAGGTTAAGAGCACGTTCAGAGACAAGCAATAACAGGCTAACCTATTCTTCTAATCTACACCAGGAACAGAGAAATGCTTCCATTAATGAGTTTTTACAAATATTATCATGACCTAAATCAAATCCCTTATGATTATACAGTGGAAGTGAGAAATAGATTTAAGGGCCTAGATCTGATAGACAGAGTTCCTGATGAACTATGGAATGAGGTTCGTGACATTGTACAGGAGACAGGGATCAAGACCATCCCCATGGAAAAGAAATGCAAAAAAGCAAAATGGCTGTCTGGAGAAGACTTACAAATAGCACTGAAAAGAAGAGAGGCGAAAAGCAAAGGAGAAAAGAAAAGATATAAGCATCTGAATGCAGAGTTCCAAAGAATAGCAAGAAGAGATAAGAAAGCCTTCTTCAGCNGACGACGGAGGATGAGATGGCTGGATGGCATCATGGACTCGATGGAAATGAGTCTGAGTGAACTCCGGGAGATGGTGATGGACAGGGAGGCCTGGCGTGCTGTGATTCATGAGGTCGCAAAGAGTCGGACATGACTGAGTGACTGAACTGAACTGAACTGAAAGTAATGCTAAAAATTCTCCAAGCCAGCCTTCAACTGTACGTGAACTGAGAACTTCCAGATGAACAAGCTGGATTTAGAAAATGCAGAGGAACCAATTTTGCAACCAAATTGCCAATAGCCATTGGATCATAGAAAAAGCAAGAGAATTCCAGAAAAACATCTACTTCTGCTTCACTGACTATGCTAAAGCCTTTGAGTGTGTGGATCACAACAAACTGTGGAAAATTCTTCAAGAAATGAGAATACCAGATCACCTGATCTTCCTCTTGAGAAATCTGTATGTAGGTCAAGAAGCAACAGTTAGGGACTTCCAAGGTGGTCCAGTGGCTAAGACTTCATGCTCCAAAGGCAGTGGGTCATGGGTTCAATTCCTGGTCAGGGAACTAGATCCCACATGCCCCAAGTAAGAGTTTGCATGCCACAACTAAGACCTGGCACAACCAAATAAATAAATATTAAAAAAAATTTTTTAAGACAAGTGACAGAGGAATAGGACAGGGAGACCAATTTTTCCCCCATAAATTCATCAAAAGAATATTTGAATGCTGAGTAAATTTCACAAAACAACTTCTGAATGCTGACAGAGGACATCAGGCACCCAGAAAAGCAGCCCATTGTCTTCGAAAGGAGGTAGGAAAAAATATAAAATATAAAAGAGAGACAAAAGAGGTAGGGATGGAGATCCGTTCTGGGAAGAGAGTCTTAAAAAAGAGAGAAGTTTCCAAACACCAGGAAACACTCTCACTGGCGAGTCTGTGGCGAGCCTTGGAAACACATAGGGCAACACAACCAGGAGGAAAAATAAATAATTAAAACCCACAGATTTACGTCCCCAACGGTAACTCCCTGTGAAGAAGCAGTGCAGAGGCCTGCATCCACCACTAGCAAGCAGGGGCTGGGCAGGGAGGCATGGGCTGCATTGCTTAGACTAAGGACCAGGCCTGAATGCCCCAAGGGCAATCTGAGGGAACTAACTTGAGATAGAAAACCAGATTGTGGGATAGCTACCCAGCGAAAAGCCCTAACCTAAGACACCACAGGCCCGCTCACAGAACAAAGGACTGAGCAGAGCTAGCTGGCTGCAGACTGGCCCATCCCCCTCCAGAGACAGGCAGGCGAGGGCAGCCAGAGCCAGAAGGGGGCAATTGCAGCCCCAGAGAGGCATTATCTACCAAACTGCAAGTAGGCTTGTTGCTAACCAAAACTTCTTGGGATTCTGGACAGTCAACATCCACCTGAGAAGGTGTGCCAGTTGTACACCCAGAAAACCAAGACTCAGGGACAGGGTAGGCGATGACCACACTCACCAAACACCTGATCACCTGAGCTGCTTGGACCTGGGAAAGGCATAAAACGCAGGCCCAACCAAGTCTGCACCTCTGAGGAGTACCTGAGTACCTGAATCTGAGCAGCTTAGACCTGGGAAGTGCATACAACCCAGGGCCGGCCTCAGACATTTCCCGGCAGAGCAACCTAGAGCCTAAGCAGTGTAGACAGGGAAAGCATTCACACCGTGAGCAGGGGCAAACCCAGTGTGGCTGAGACACTGTGAGCACATGCCAATGTTATTTGTCTGAAGTGTTCCTCCCTCCCCAGAGCATGACTGAACAAGTGAGCCTAAAGAAGTGTCCACCACCACCACCTTGTGTCAGGGAGGAAATTAGACACTGAAGAGGCTGGCAAACAGAAGAAGCTAAAAAGAGGGAACCACCTTGGAAGTGACAGATGCAATAGATTAAAACCCTGTAGTTAGTATCGACTACATAGGAAGGGGCCTATAGATCTTGAGAAGTATAAGCTGGATCAAGCAACTATCTGAAAATGAACTGACACCACACTGTCCACAACAACATCAAAGAAAGTCCTAGATATATTTTGACTATTATCATTCTTTAATTTTTTTTAATTTTTAAGTCCTCTATTACTCCTTTAATTTTCATTTTTATAACCTACTTTTACTTTGCAAAAAAAAAAGACATTACTTTTTAAAGCAAACTTCATATATATATATATTATATTATAATTTTGGTGACTTTTTTTTTCTTTAATATTGTATTTTTGAAAATCCAACCTCTAGATTTTTAATGTTTCTTTTTGTTATTTGTTATCTATTTTGTATCTTTAAGAACCCAATCTTTAGTACCCATTTTTACTTGGGAGCGAGATTACTGGCTTGACTGCTCTCTTCCTCTTTAGGCTCTCCTTTTTCTCCAGCGGGTTGCCTCTATCTCCTCCCTCTTCCTTCTCTTGTCTACCCAACTCTGTGAATATCTTTGTGTGTTCCAGATGGTGGAGACCACTTAGGGAACTGATTACTGACTGGATCTGTCTCTCTCCTTTTGATTCCCCTACTTATACTCCTGGCCACCTCTGTCCCCTTCCTCCCTCCCTCTTCTCTTCTCAGTATAATTCTGTGAACATTTCTGAGTGGTCCAGACTGTGGAGCACACATAAGGAAGTGATTACTGGCTAGCTTGTTCGCTCCTCTCTTGATTGCCCCTCATCTCATCTTGGTCACCTCTATCCCCCGCCTCCCTCTTCTCTTCTCCATGTAACTCTGTCAACCTCTCTGGGTGTCCCTCACTGTGGACAAACTTTTCATCTTTAACCTAGATGTTTTATCAATGGTGCTGTATAGATGGATGAGTCTTGAGGCTACTGTAAAAATAATACTGAAAACCAGAAGCAGGAGGTTTAAGTCCAAATCCTGAGAACACAAGAGAACTCCTGACTCCAGGGAATATTAATTGATAGGAGCTCATCAAACGCATCCATACCTATACTAAAACCAAGCACCACCCAAAGGCCCACAAGTTCTGGAGCAAGACATACCATGCAAATTCTCCATCAACACAGGAAAATAGCCCTGAGTTTCAATATACAGTCTGCCCAAAGTCACTCCAAACCCACTGACATCTCATAACTCATTACTAGAAACTTCATTGCACTCTAGAGAGAAGAAATCCAGCTCCACCCACCAGAACACTGACACAAGCTTCCCTAACCAGGAAACCTTGACAAGGCACCTGTGCAAACCCACCCACAGAGAGGAAACACCACAATAAAGATAACTCCACAAACTGCCAGAATACAGAAAGGCCACCCCAAACACAGCAATATAAACAAGATGAAAAGGCAGAGGAACACCCAGCAGGTAAAGGAACAGGATAAATGCCCACCAAACCAAACAAAAGAGGAAGAGATAGGTAATCAACCTGGTAAAGAATTCCAAATAATGATAGTGAAAATGATCCAAAATCTTGAAAACAAAATGGAGTTACAGATAACTAGCCTGGAGACAAGGACTGAGAAGATGCAAGAAAGGTTTAACAAGGACCTAGAAGAAATTAAAAGAGTCAGTATATAATGAATTATGCAATAAATGAGATAAAAAACACCTGGAGGGAACCTACAGTAGAATAACGGAGTCAGAAGATAGGATAAGCGAGGTAGAAGATAGAATGGTAGAAATAAATGAAAGAGAGAGGAAAAAGGAAAAACGAATTAAAAGAAATGAGAACAGTCTAAGAGACCTCTGGGACAAAGTTAAACGCACCAACATTTGAATCATAGGAATCCCAAAAGAAGAAGACAAAAAGAAAGACCATGAGAAGATACTTGAGGAGATAATAGTTGAAAACTTCCCTAAAATGGGGAAGGAAATAATCACCCAAGTCCAAGAAACCCAGAGAGTCCCAAAAAGGATAAACCCAAGGGGAAACACTCCAAGATACATATTAATCAAATTAACAATGATCAAACAGAAAGAACAAATATTAAAAGCAGCAAGGGAAAAACAACAAATAACACACAAGGGGATTCCCATAAGGATAACAGCTGATCTTTCAATAGAAACTCTCCAGGCCAGGAGGGAATGGCAGGACATACTTAAAGTGATGAAACAAAATAACCTACAGCCCAGATTACTGTATCCAGCAAGGATCTCATTCAAATAAGAAGGAGAAATCACAAGCTTTACAGACAAGCAAAATCTGAGAATTCAGCACCACCAAACCAGCTTTCCAACAAATCCTAAAGGATCTTCTCTAGACAAGGAACACAGAAAAGGTGCACAAACTCAAACCCCCCAAAATAAAGCAAATGGCAATGGGATTATGCTGCTAAGTGGCTTCAGTCATGTCCAACTCTGTGCAACCCCAGAGATGGCAGCCCACCAGGCTCCCCCATCCCTAGGATTCTCCAGGCAATAACAATGGAGTGGGATGCCATTTCCTTCTCCAATGCATGAAAGTGAAAAGTGAAGTCGCTCAGTCTTGTCCGACTCCTAGCAACCCCATGGAATGCAGCCTACCAGGCTCCTCCATCCATGGAATTTGCCAGCTGAGAGTACTGGAGTGCATAGCACATAGTAAATGCTCTGTTCCAAGGCAAAAAATCTTATTTAAAGGGCTTATTTCCTATAGGATTATCATTCTCTGTCTGAGGAATGGCAATGGTGTCAGGAAGGAAGTTTACTTCTTCTGACAGTTTCACAAGCTTGCCCTGCAGAATATAAGCAGCTTTATAACATCTGGTGGTTCTAGAAATAATGTTTCTATCTTCTAGATAACAGCTAAGAGGTAGGAGCTGATTATGAAGGCGTCATACTTATCAATAATTACCTTAAATGTAAATAGGTTGAGTGCCCCAACCAAAAGACAAAGACTGGCTGAATGGATACAAAAACAAGACCCCTGTATATGTTGTCTACAAGAGACCCACCTCAAACCTAGGGACACATACAGTCTGAAAGTGAAGGGCTGGAAATAAATACTCCACGCAAATAGAGACCAAAAGAAAGCAGGAATAGCAATACTCATATCAGGGAGGGGGGTTCATGTTTGGGAGTTCGTGTAAAAAAATAAATAAATACAAAAAAATAAAATAAAATAAAACAAAGGCTGTGAAAAGAGACAAAGAAGGACACTACATAATGATCAAAGGATCAATCCAAGAAGAAGATATAACAATTATAAATATATACGCACCCAACATAGGAGCACCACAGTATGTCAGACAAATGCTAACAAGAATGAAAGGGGAAATTAACAATAACACAATAATAGCGGGAGACTTTAATATCTCACTCATACCTATGGATAGAGCAACTAAACAGAAAATTAACAAGGAAACACAAACTTTAAATGATACAATAGACCAGTTAGACTTAATTGATATCTATAGGATATTTCATGCCAAAACAATGAATTTCACCTTTTTCTCAAGCACAAACAGAACCTTCTCCAGGACAGACCACAGCCTGGGCCATAAATCTAGCTTTGGTAAATTAAAAGAAAAAATTGAAATCACTCCAAGCATCTCTTCTAACCACAATGCAGTGAGATTAGATCTCAATTACAGGAGTAAAATTATTAAAAATTCCAACATGTGGAGGGTGAACAACACGCTGATGAATAACCAACAAATCACAGAAGAAATCAAGAGAAATAAAAATATGCATAGAAACGAATGAGAATGAAAACACAACAACCCAAAACCTGTGAGACTCTGTAAAAGCAGTGCTAAGGGGAAGGTTCATAGCAATACAGGCATACCTCAAGGAATAAGAAAAAAGTCAAATAAAGTTCAATTACAGGAGTAAAATTATTAAAAATTCCAACATGTGGAGGGTGAACAACACGCTGATGAATAACCAACAAATCACAGAAGAAATCAAGAGAAATAAAAATATGCATAGAAACGAATGAGAATGAAAACACAACAACCCAAAACCTGTGAGACTCTGTAAAAGCAGTGCTAAGGGGAAGGTTCATAGCAATACAGGCATACCTCAAGGAATAAGAAAAAAGTCAAATAAAGAACCTAACTCTACACCTAAAGCAACCAGAAAAGGAAGAAATGGAGAACCCCAGGGTTAGTAGAAGGAAAGAAATCTTAAACATTAGAGCAGAAATAAATGCAAAATAAACAAAAGAGACCATAGCAAAAATCAACAAAGCCAAAAGCTGGTTCTTTGAAAGGATAAATAAAATTGACAAACTGTTAACCAAACTCATCAAGAAACAAAGGGAGAAAAATCAAATCAATAAAATTAGAAATGAAAACGGAGAGATCCCAACAGACAACACAGAAATACAAAGGATCATAAGAGACTACTATCAGCAACTATATGCAAATAAAATGGACAACTTGGAAGAAATGGACAAATTCTTAGAAAAGTACAACTTTCCAAAACTGAACCAGGAAGAAATAGAAAAACTTAACAGACCCATCACAAGGACAGAAATTGAAGCTGTAATCAGAAATCTTACAGCAAACAAAAGTCCAGGTCCAGACAGCATCAAAGCTGAATTCTACCAAAAACTTAGAGAAGAGCTAACACCTATCCTACTCAAACTCTTCCAGAAAATTGCAGAGGAAGATAAACTTCCAAACTCATTCTATGAGGCCACCATGACCCTAATACCAAAACCTAACAAAGATGCCACAAAAACAGAAAACTACAGGCCAATATCACTTATGAACATAGATACAAAAACCCTTAACAAAATTCTAGCAATCAGACTCCAACAACACATTAAAAAGATCATACATCATGACCAAGTTGGCTTTATCCCAGGGATGAAAGGATTCTTCAATATCTGCAAATCAATCAATGTAATACACCGCATTAACAAATTGAAAAACAAAAGCCATGTGATTACCTCAATAGATGCAGAGAAGACCTTTGACAAACTTGAGCATCCATTTATGATAAAAACCTTCCAGAGTGCAGGAATAGAAGGAACATACCTCAACATAATAAAAGCTATATATGACAAACCCACAGCAAACATTTTGCATTTCTTGGTCTTGCCTTTAATCAGTTTCTATGGACCATGGTGAATAACCAGTTTTAATAGCAGGAAACCACTTTATCACTATCAAACATTTGGGATGGGTTCTAGGATCAGGTGAGAGTAGATTCCTGGAACACGTAAAGAACACCATAGAGATTTGACACTTCTCTTTTAGGATGCTTCAAAGGGAAAACTCATTGCTGAAACTATTCAAGTTTTTTTTTTTTGTAGTCAACCCAGGGGTTTAGTTTGTTCCATAAACATTTGTTGAGACTCCTGCTGTGTCTCATGCACTGGGCTAGACCCCAGAGTTACCGTGCTCAACACCTATCACTTAGTAATATTATGCAGTTACTCGTGGGGAGATAGAAATGTCACCCCTTTTTCCTTTAATTGCCCAGTAGTATTAAGTGTATTGCTAGGGAAGTTAAATGGCAAAGACTTCTCAGAGACCCTTCTTTGCCATTTAAGGAATCAAAGAGTAGTCTTCCATTTAAGTGAGTGGCTCAGATGACTGAAAAAAACAAAAACAAAAAAAAACAAAACCTGCCTGCGATACAGGAGACCAGGGTTCAGTCCCTGGGTTGGGAAAATTCCCTGGAGAAGGTACTAGCAACCCACTCCAGTATTCTTGCCTGGAGAATTTCATGGACAGAGGAGCCTGGCATGCTACAGTCCATGAAGTCCGCAGAGTCGGATACGACCGAGCAGCTAACAATTTCTTTTCACAGTCAACAAGAATGAGAAGATACTGTAAAACTCACTCTTACCAAGATGTCTAATTTGATAGCCCTTTATCTTAATAACTACATATGCTTTAGGTTAGTGTAACATGAATTTCCACCCATTCATTCACAGCAAATATTAGGGTCTTCAGAGGTTACTTTGAAATATCTATTAAATTTGAAAAAGAACAAGAGAGCACATTACTCCTGAAGAGTCCAAAGCAATTGTACCATGTTTATTTTGGAAGCAGGAGAGATACAAGAAAAACTACAGGTGGTAAAAAATGGTACAGATCTTGTTAGTCACTCAGTCATGTCTTTACAACCCCATGAATCGTAGCCTGCCAGGCTCCTCTGTCCATGGAGTTCTCCAGGCAAGAATACTGGACTGGGTAGCCATTCCCTTAATCTCAGCCAATACTTTAAGCTGTGGGCAGCATCTCTGTGAGAAGGTGTGTGTGTGTGTGTTTTGTCTGAATTTCTTCCCATCTGGAATTCTCTTTCCTGAAGAGGAAGCCATGAGTCCATTCCATGGCCTTCAATAGCTCTTGTATCTTGCCAATTTCAAATTCCAACTAAAAATAAGTACTTTGCTATGAGTCAGTAAATGGAATACATTAATAAAGCTTGAGTGTTTGGCTCTTTTCCAGACGTGAGAACTTGATCATGCTGGCTGCAATGGAGGCTTCGATTTTTTTGTTTAGTGTAAAGGAAAATTACCCTACACAGCTTTTAACTCCCCAAGGCTATCCCTAAAAGCCTTACTCGAACTTCTAAGGTGCCTGGACTAGTATTTGAGCTTAGAAAAGCTGTTGGCAAATCCCAGTGAAATTTTCTGACAGATTCATCTTTTAGCCTTTGGGAAAGTGAAGGTGCTGCAGGCAAGATATTTGATTAATGCCATGAAAAATAGTGTTGCTGGCACAGCTGGTATGTTGGGAGAAAAATTCATCACTAACTCTAAAACTGCCATGTAATTTTCTCCCCACAGTTCTTTTCCTCACTTGACAGAAGATTTGCACAGGACAAACTAGGCTGACAGAGGACAAGTCAGCCAGATGTTGAGGTATCTCTAAACATGACAGATCACTATGTTTTAGCTCAGATTAATTCGCTTATTAAAGGTAGACCTAAATCACTGGTCATTGTCAAGTCAGTTGTCACCACCAGCAAATCATGTCACATTTCTGAACAAAAATGGTTCCAGGTTTAAAGAGTTGCTGTAACCTCAGTCTCTCTCTGCTGAGAGTGAGATTCCAACAAAAAGCCCAGGACCTTCCTTCTCACCAAGGCAAGCATTTCAAAGTGTGCATTTCTCGCTCAGCAGCTACTCAACCACTTGCTTTGTGTGAGGCCAGGAGGAACAGGGAAAGTGTGATTTCAAAGTCTGACAACTGCCGAGCTCAAATCATTCTGGACTTGTGATCTCCCCTTCTCCCCTTATCCGCCCCCACCCCACCCCCTCCCCAGTCTTTAGCCTTTCCAGAGCGCTCTACCAGGTCCTATCATGCTCCTGACATCAGCCAGTAACCAAAGGTAAACACAAATTCATTTATCAATAAAGAAAATGTCAGGAACAGCTTTTGCAGTGAGCAGATTGTATAGTTGTTCCATAAATTCATACAAAGCTTCTTATCCTGTGAAGGTGGGGTAGCCTTGACCAAACGCATCAACTCTTAGTAGCTCAACTCCCAGTGGATCAGTTGTCCACCTTACAAAGTCAGATTACCACTGGCCCCAGAGTTGGGAGGTTTAAGGAAAGGGTCAAGCAGCAAATAAGCCATGGAAAATAACTAATGTCTTCATCCCAGGAGTTGAGTTAAGGGATGGGAACAGTTGGCAAAAAGAGCAGTGGGAAAATGGACAGTAGCCCTCCTTGTACTGTGTCTGCCTTGTGAAGGGAGAATGGGACTCTATGGGGCTCAAGGAGGACTGGATCTCCCGAGAGCAAAATTCCCTTTAAAAGTGCAATAAGTCAAAGTATCACCATAAAAAGCAACGTTTCTGCCTCTCATGTTTTTCTTTATTCTTTTAAAGACTGCAGTTCAGTGAATCAAGCTAGGTGTGTACAGAGTAGGGTAGACACTGACTGTATAGGAAGGATGGATGGTTATGGGAATGCTCAGCAAGACCCTGGATTCTTAGTTCTCATTTTGTTGGTTCAAGATCTAAATAGGGCACTAGGCTTCCCAGCTAACAATGAAGTTCTCGTGCTACTTTTTGACTTTATTCAAAACCTATAACAAAAGGGCATATGCAATGGAAAGAGGAATGCTTGTTTGATAAAATTAGTTCAGTTCAGTTGCTCAGTCGTGTCTTTGCGACCCCATGGACTGCAGCACACCAGGCCTCCCTGTCCTTCACCAACTCCTGGAGTTTACTCAAATTCATGTCCATTAAGTCAGTGATGCCATCCAACCATCTCATTCTCTGTCATCCCCTTCTCCTCCCACCTTCAATCTTTCCAGCATCAGGGTCTTTTCCAATGAAATCAGAATTAAAAGGGAAATCATCTCTTTTGGCCCTTATTTCTCTTCATGGTACTGCACTTTCCAGTTCAGAGTCACCAGAATTGACACTTGAGGTGAAGTTCGAGTTCTCTCTATAATATAAAATCAGTAACCAAGCCCTCAATTACTCCTTTTTAATCCAAGTCCACTGCCCTTGCTCTAGTCCTGACCTTTTGCTTCTATAAACACTACTGAAACAGCTCCTAAATCTTCCTGACTCCCATCTCTCTCTGATAATCCACTGTCTGCACCACAACCAAACTGAACTTCTCTTAGCATTGCGAAGTTTATACCATTCCTTAAAGACAGTCACTGACTTTTCATTGCAAGTCAGATAAAGTGTAAACTCCTTAGCCTATAGTGGCGTGGGTGTGCATGCTCAGTCATGTCCGATTCTTTGCGACTCCCTGGACTGTAGCCTCCTCTGTTCATGGGACTTTCCAGGCAAGAATACTGGAGTGGGTTGCCATTCCCTTCTCCAGGGGATCTTCCCAACCCAGGAATTGAACTCGAGTCTCCTGTGTCTCCCGCATTGGCAGGTAGATTCTTTACCACTGAGCCACCTGGCTCAGTGGCTAGTGCTCTTAAGTTAAGTCCCAATACTGCTTCTTGCCTAGCACAGACTAACTGTTGGGCCACAGACAATTATGTATTGCCCTTTGTCATCTTGGTACCACTTTATCTAATGTTCCCTTCACCTGGAATGGCTCTTTATCTATTAAACTCCTACCCATCCCTCAAGACCCAGTCTCAATGCTTTGTGTGAACTCTTCTGTGAACTCTTCCTTGCAGCCCCATCTCTTCTCAATGTTTATGGTTCATTTTTGTCCTTTCAGTTCTTATGCTGTGTCTTACATTTTGTTCTGCACTGTAATAATTTCCAGAATGTATTAAAGGGCAAATTCTTTAGGAATTTGGATAAAGAAATATTTCCTTTAGGTATCTTATAATTTTTAACCAAACAGGTACTCAAAATAAGTCCTAAATGACTGAATTTTTTTTTTTAAATAGCTATTTTAAATAATTTAAATTCTGAAAGTCTCTGTTCTTTAAAATGAAATTTGAGCTTTGAGGGCTGACAAACCACATTACGGCTTGAATTCTTTATTTCCATTTTGTTCTAATCTTCTAATAGCAACAATGCTTTTAAACTATTGAGATCCATAATCCCAGGAAGCTAAGAATATGGTTCCTGAACCAGGCAGTATTCCTGCTTGAAATACAAGTGTGGACACAAGGTCCTCTCCTGCCATCCTCACCATCCTCACCTCTCTAGGGCTCCGGTCTTTCTTTCCATGTTGCCACTCAGGCTACCAACAGGAAATTTAGGGCAGTACTGAGGATGTTCATCTCTATCCAACCACATAGAACATAAACATAATTATCTGTAGAAAGTTCTCTGTAGTTTTATCATGCTATTTAGCAATTAATTCCTTCTACAAATATTTGGGAGTCCCTACAAAGTGTCAGGAACTAAGGAAATTAACACAGAGATGCTTACAATTTTCCTTCAAGCTGATCCTGAGTGGTTTCCATTAGTTGAAGATGCTGTCAATGACATACAGAAAATAACTGTATTTTTCCCATGGGTACAGATTCAGTAAGTCCCTATTTTACAAATTTGGGTCTACCAGGCCTTTTTAAAAGTTTTTTTTTTTATAGCTTAGCATACTTTAGTTTCATGGACCCCATGAAAGCATCATGAATCATTTATCCTACTAGGTGATAACGATTATGAAAGAGAAAGAGAGTATGTTTCTGGCCTTAAGGAATTTAGAATCTGACAGGTGGAGGTGATAAGACAAGCACATATATAATTACCATATAAGAAATAAGTATCATCATAAAAATATACACATAGCACTGTGTGTATTACAAAATACAACACTGAGGTTCAGAAGAAACCTGCAAGCCTTGATCTCAAAGAAGGCATCATAAAGTAGAGAGACTGAATTGGAACTTGAAGGATGGATAGAGTTTTTTGACAAAGAGGTAAATCACGAACTCTGGCTCTGGGGGTAAGAAAGCCTTCATAGAAGCAGGTACAAAAGGATGGATAGTATTAACCTGATGGATAAAAGGGCGATGGGTGGTCCAGACAGACACACCAGGCCAGTCAAAGTCGTGCAAGTGTGGTTCACCCCACGTGAGACACACAAACACGATGGGACTTCAGTACAGGAATTAGAAGGGTTGGGAGGTGGTTGTAGAGCATCAGGAGACATTACTGAAACAGGAGCAGAACGTGGTACTGACAAAATAGGAAGGAGACATTTTCAGGTGTGGTTAGAAGGTTGCAAACTGTCCACAGAGCACACAGTAGGGGACTCATGGATATGAGGTTGGAAAAGAGATGAGACATGCTGAGCAAACCCATTATCTCAGGACCTCAATCTTCTTGTCAACAAGGGAGAGAGGAGAGGGTTCCCTTCAGATCCCAGTATCCCACTGCTCTTATGTCCTCAGAGGAGCTCTGCTTCCTATGTCAGATCCACTTCCAGAGTTTCTAATGGTCTCAAGGTGCTTCTCTGAGAGGCAGGATTTGTAAGGCCAGGAGTATATGCTCTGGAGTCTGCCTGTCTGACTGGAGCCCTGTTCTCCACTTACAGTGGGGAGAATCTGGGCCAGTTGTTCAATCTCTCTGCCTTGTATTTGACCCATATGTAAATCTGCACTGACTGAAACACAGCACATGGGTATTCAGTCGCTAAGCGTGTCTGACTCATTGCAACCCCGTGGATTGTAGCCTGCCAGGCTCCTCTGTCCATGGAATGCCCCAGGCAAGTATACTGGAGTGGGTTGCCATTTCCTACTTCAGGGGATCTTCCCGACGCAGGGACTGAACCTGTGTCTCCTGCTTGGCAGGTGGATGCTTTACCACTGAACCACCACGGAAGCCTGCTGACACACAGTTCAGTTCAGTTGCTCAGTCGTATCTGACTCTGCGACCCCATGAATCGCAGCACGCCAGGCCTCCCTGTACATCACCAACTCCAGGAGTTCACTCAAACTCATGTCCATCGAGTCGGTGATGCCATCCAGCCATCTCATCCTCTGTCGTCCCCTTCTCCTCCTGCCCCCAATCCCTCCCAGCATCAGGGGCTTTTCCAATGAGTCAACTCTTCACATGAGGTGGACAAAGTACTGGAGTTTCAGCTTCAATTTTCATGAGTGACTGACACACAGTAGTCACTCATTAAAATATATCTGGAATTAAAATTTCAGTTATCTCACATTGCTGCCATATCTCTATTGTATCAAGAATTATAAAATATGAAACAAAAACAGCAAGCTCTTAAAGGTTTTGGCGGTTGATGGGATTTTTATACCCCTTGTTTTTCTTCCAAGTAACTAACAGGAGAAAGAAAGGAGGGGGAAAATTATGAAATCCCAATACTTTTCCCAGTGATCCTACCTTGTTAAAAATTGTGAGGGTAAGAAACCTCATATTTCTCATTTTAGGACATAGAATATGTGAGTAAACTTAGAGCTACCCCCATGCCATTTCAAAATTAATTCAAAAACAAACATTATTATAGACATAGCTTGGTCAGCTATAATGCCCTAAATATGAATTTTGTTCTCTGAGTTTTCTTTAGAGTACTTGGGTTACAAATTTATTCATGGACGTTGGTTATTGACTTATTATATTTCAATGTGACTGATAAATAAACATTTTTTTTATGGGATAAACAGGACCTGAAGAATCGAAGTCATCTACTTTTTTAGTTGATGGGGTGTGGATTTCATCTAATCTTCTAATCTAATGTTCTAACTTTAACTTGCATTTTCTAAAATGGAAATGCTATCCTTAAATAAGACATCACACTTAAAACACCCTGCACACCCTACACTCTGGACCCACAAATGGCAAACAAAGATTTTAAAGATAAGTATATTTATTTTCCAGCAATATTATCTTTTAAAGCCAGATGAACAAAATCCCTCTAAGGGAGAATTTCATTAATTTTAAAAAATGACGTAAGTGCTTTGTAACTTTGCCACAGAACATCTGTTTGGAAGTGGATGTAATTGGAGAGGTGAACAGGGTGTCTGTGCCAGCATAGGCTAGAAGAGACAACAGGTTTCGGGGAGTGGGGAAGGCAGAATGTGGGCGGTGATAAAGAAGGCGCTCAGCTGGACGCGTTGAGCCACTTTGAGCACAAATGTGAATAGAGAGAGAGAGTGCGCGGCTGAACAGTGGGGCATCACTGATTCAACAAGAAGTGATTTTTCTTTTCTTTTCATTCTCCCCGGCAGGGGCTTTCTGACCAATCTCCACTGCCTCTCCCCTCCGGCCTCCTGGCTTCCCAGAGCTAGCGAACACATGAGAAGTAGGGTGTGTCAGGGGGCAGTGTCCTGGCACACAGTGCTGTGTGTTTAGGTACCCCGGGGCCCCACGTGACATCTGGGGCAGACTCTAGCCGAGTCACCAGGAGGCATCCAGTAGCTTTCCCAGGAGGCTGCAGGATCAGGTTGCCCAGTTTCATATTTCAGTCAGAATAATTGATGTCACTCAATAATTCAAAATTAATTTTGAAAGAGATGATTTCATTTATTTTTAATTGATTTCCCCTTGTAAAGCTTTTTTTTTGAAAAAAGATTACATTAAGCTAAATGAACTCATTTAAATGAATTTTCACAAAAAGTAAAACAATCATCATGTTTATCATTGTAAAAAAGAAATACAATGTGACCATTTTTACTTGACCGCTGAAACACTGATGACAGTATGGGTTATAGAAGAGAAGAAATTTGGCCTTACTCGTCTTGAACAGAGATTGGTTTTCACAGACAACCACTTCTAGCTCACAGGAATAACTGGAACAAATGTACTCAAGGCAAGTAAGTCATGGTATAAGCAGACTCCTCAAGGCAGTAAGTTAGGGCCAGCCTTCTGTGGGGTCTACAGGGGCTTCCCTGGGGTCTCAGATAGTAAAGACTCCACCTGCAATGCAGAAGACCCGGGTTCGATCCCTGGGTTGGGAAGATGCCCTAGAGGAGGGCATGGCAACCCATTCGAGAATTCCATGGACAGAGGAGCCTGGCGAGCTACAGCCCAACTCTTTGCTCAACTCTGGCAAGCAAAGAGTTGGACATGACTGAATCGACTAACAGGGGTCTAGAAGTTCTGGAGCTAACACTGTGCTTTCGGTTCTATATTTAATCCCTCTAGTCTAAGACTCCTCCAAAGTAGGCATCTTGTCTCTCCTCTCTTCCTCAAGAGCTTCTCTTCACGTCATCACACATGTTTAGAGGCAAAAAACAAAAGCAAAACCACAACTCCACTGTGATTTGTCTGCCTCATAGTTTCCCCAGAATGAAGTAACAACCACTCTACTTGCCAACCTATCCTGCCCCTGGTAATCTGCAAAACATTTTCTCATCTGCTATTTCATAAAGAGTTCATTTTGCTTGACAATCCTGGTGCCATAGTTCTGTTTTTTTAGGGCTGTCTGTTGGCTTCTTTCAACTATAAGGATACCATTTAATCAAATACACCCGTGACTTGGGCTTCCTTGGTGGGTCAATGGTAAAGAACTCACCTGCCGATGCAGAAATCGTGGGTGCAATCCCTGGGTCGGGAGGATCCCCCAGAGAAAGAAATGGCAGCCCACTCCTGTATTGCTGCCTGGGAAATCCCATGGACAGAAGAGACAGGAGGGCCACTGTCCATGGGGTGGCACAGAGTCAGACAGGATTTACTGGCTAAACGACAACAACAACCATTGACTTAGGGAGCATCCAGGGGTGATGGGGGAGGCAAGCATCAAGACCCACCAACTGAGCCTCAGGACACAGATATGGCCCTCTCCCCCCACAAGTCAGAGGCTCTCTACATATGTCTTACTTTTGATTTTGAGAGCACACAGGGTAAAGATAAAAACAGTGGTTATCTACTGGGAAAAAACTGTAAGCTGCTCCTGTATTCTGTTGCCTTGAATCCTCAGGTAAAACCTTAAGGAAAAACCCTGATCTAAACTGCTCCCTAAAATTCAGCATTTCCCCCAACCATCTTTCCTAGTTCCTTACTAATTAATAGCCCAATATTTGGATAAAATGTTCTCTAGCTTCAGAGTCACTAACCCTAGTAGTCAAATGAGTTTAAGTGTGATACTGTTGAAGCCACAAACATGCCTGAAAGTCAGGTCTCACTTTTCAGCAAGGTGTTGGAAGGTTATAGAGATAGGAAATGAAATTTCTCTCCAGTCACATTGCTCTTATAACTATTTCTTCATTGCAATCAACATGAATAATCAATAGTTTTGTCTTAAAACTTCTTTTTCAGAGTTTTGACTTACTTAAGGATAGAATCATGCAAGCTTTTTGCTTTTGTTTTTGACATTCAAGAACATCTCTAACTGTGGGCCTTGGCCAGAAATAACCCTCTGTTTTCACACACACACAAAAAAAAGATAGAAAAATGTATTTCATGAGCTTGTAAAGGGTATTTTGCAGTGAAGCTTGGGAACAATGCTGAGTTGATGAAGAGGAATATCATGAAAGTTCATCTTCCAGGCAAGGTAAACGGAATTATCTAGTCATTCCATACCACAAAAAGAGCATAGTTAACTTTCCAAGGAGATTCATGCAATTCTGGCAAGATAAACGCAGGGTTGGCAGATAGAAGCAGTTTAAAATATCATTTCCTTTTCATTAATAAATTTATATTGTTCAGCTTAAGAGAGTCTTTGAATTCATTTCTTTTTCTTGTCGGGTTCTTATTTCAAACATTGGTTTGGGAGGGGCCATTATGACCTGTTGCTAAAACAGGAAGTGAAAAGCAAATAGCTGTCACTAACTTGCTATCAGAAAGTGACTTAAAAGATCACACGTATCTCTTCTGTTGAACTGAGGTCTCTATACATTTTTTCCCCTAAGTAGCATCACATTTGGTTAAGAAAATAAAGACTGAAGTGAGAGAACAAGTGAAAAGGTCAAAACCCCAGCTCGTACCCCATGTTTCCCCACCCATCACTAGGACATCCAAGTGATGATGCTTACGAGCTCCTGACTGGGCGAGTGTCAGAGACTCGGCTCTGCAGAATGGGAGGAACAGTGGTAATGAGGCATCAGTACCCAGTGAAGAAAGGAGAGAGATGAAAAAGAATAAGAATTAGCCCCTGGTGCTGCAGAACTCAGGAGACCCACAAAGGCTAATTTCAAATAGCTGGAGCTCTTACATCTTAGGGATGAACTTGCTTCTTGATGCACTCGTAGCTTCCATTAATGTTAATGCTGCCAAGCCCACCGAGAAGAGAATAGAACTCCTTAGTTTGCTTTCATCAAATTCACTTTTTTTTTTTTCCAGTAGGGAAAATATCTAGTTACCTTTATGAATTAAGACGGGAACCTATGATAATGTACCAGCACGCTGGGTTGAAAGGGAAAAGAGAATAACCCGTGAGCCATAAAGCTTATCCAAAGTACATAGAGGAGATGGCAGCTTATGGAAAGCAGGAGCACAGATCCTCACTCAAACTCCATCCGATGGTCTTTCATGAGGATAAATTCAGAAAACCAGAGACCTATTTTGTTTTTGGTACCATTCATGCAATCTCCCTTCTCCCCAAAAGACCATGCATGTAAAAATGCTGTTAATATCTCTCATAAATACTGAGTCAACACCATTAGTATTTTTTTTACAAAGAGGAAAACTGGAGAAGAAAAAAACCTTTTACTGATTAGAATAAGTCAATGAGAGGTAGAAGAAGATTAGCTTCCAGGCAGGGAAAGTTCAGTGGTGAAATGAAATTAAATGGATGTAAGTTTCCAGGAGGTGGACACTGCAAAGATGAACAACATTTTTAAAATGTTCACACTGGAGTCCTCAGAAGAGACTTGATTGATTCAGGGTGGACTCTGAGATGACATGAATGTGGGTCTTCGGGTTGTTCTGTTTAATTCCATATGTGCTGTGTGTTGGGGTGATTCCAGTCAAGGTCTTTGTGATATGGACGACAGAATGTAGGCATGCTGTAGAAATGAGTAAGGGTATGGAACATTTGTAGCAGAATCATTACCCTTTAAAATAGTCCTCAAAGCTGGGCTCTCATCAGCTGGCCCCCACTAAAGCTTATTCTGAACACAGGTGGGAACTCTGAATCTCATTACACCGGTTGGCATTATTCCCTGTAGTCCTGAACTGAGAAACATTTTTCAGTGATAGCTCTCACTCTTACACCATAACTCCTCATTCTAGAATCAGAAGCTGACCATCTTTCATTCACCATATTTTAAAAATAAGTAACAAAATCTAAAAGTCATAGGGATAAATAACCATATTTGAGCATTTCAAGTCTGAGTTTCAGAAACTTGACTCCACATCTGTACACTCTTTTAAAATTGCCATCTTATCTCTATCCATCAGTGTTTTAAAACTTGATATTGCCTAATACTGGAGTGAATAAACACACACACACACAGACGGCTATAAAATCATGCAACATGCATGCTAAGTCGCTTCAGTCATGTGTGACCCTGTGGACTCCTCTGTCTATGGAATTCTTCAGGCAAGGATACTGGAGAGGGTTGCCATGCCCTCCTGCAGGGGATCTTCCCCACCTAGGGATTGAACCTGCATCTCTTATGTCTACCTTCACTAGCAAGCAGGTTCTTTACCACTAGCACCACTTGGGAAGCCCCTAAAAATCAAAGCTCTTGTACCCCAATGTTCATTGCAGCACTGTTTATAATAGCCAGGACATGGAAACAACCTAGATGTCTATCAGCAGATGAATGGATAAGAACGCTGTGGTACATATACACAATGGAGTATTACTCAGCCATTAAAAAGAATACATTTGAATCAGTTCTAATAAGATGGATGGAACTGGAACCGATTATACAGAATGAAGTAAGCCAGAAAGAAAAACAGCAATACAGTATACTAACACATATATATGGAATTTAGAAAGATGGTAATGAGGACCCTGTATGCAAGACAGCAAAAGAGACACAGAT
>SJYX01014519.1:228219-240487 GCA_006410675.1 Oreotragus oreotragus | reverse complement strand
GGCTAAAGCCTGGCTTGGAGAATTTTGAGCATTACTTTACTAGTATGTGAGATGAGTGCAAGTGTGCCATAGTTTGAGCATTCTTTTGCATTGCCTTTCTTTGGAATTGGAATAAAAACTGACCTTTTCTAGTCCTGTGGCCACTGCTGAGTTTTCCAAAGTTGCTGGCATATCGAGTGCAGCACTTTCACAGCATCATCTTTCAGGATTTGAAACAGCTCAACTGGAATTCCATCACCCCCACTAGCTTTGTTCGTAGTGATGCTTTCTAAGGCCCACTTGACTTCACATTCCAAGATGTCTGGCTCTAGATGAGTGATCACATCATCATGATTATCTGGGTCGTGAAGATCTTTTCTGTACAGTTCTTCTGTGTATTCTTGCTACCTCTTCTTAATATCTTCTGCTTCTGTTAGATCCATACCATTTCTGTCCTTTATCGAGCCCATCTTTGCATGAAAAGTTCCCTTGGTATCTCTAACTTTCTTGAAGAGATCTCTAGTCTTTCCCATTCTGTTCTTTTCCTCTATTTCTTTGCATTGATCACTGAAGAAGGCTTTCTTATCTCTTCTTGCTATTCTTTGGAACTCTGCATTCAGATGCTTTTATCTTTCCTTTTCTCCTTTGCTCTTCGCCTCTCTTCTTTTCAAGCAATAAATACACAGATATGTGTATTGCATAATGATAAATGAATCATTTCACTAAAAAATTATACCATCATGTAGTATATAGATATAATTTTAAGCATATAGATATAATTTATAAATGTATAAATTATATCGACAGGACACAAAGGTTGACAAGAACTAAACAAAATGCACAATAATGTAGAAACTTACTTTATTTTTTTTAATTTTATTTATTTTAATTGGAGGCTAATTACCTTACAATATTGTAGTGCTTTTGCCATACATTGACATGAAACAGCCATGGATGTACACGGGTTCCCCATCCTGACCCCCACTCCCACCTCTTCCCCATCTCATTACTCTGGATCATCCCAGTGCACCAGCCCTGAGCACCCTGTCTCATGCGTCAAACCTGGACTGGTGATCTGTTTCACATATGATAATATACATGTTTCAGTGCTATTCTCACAAATCATCCCACCCTCACCTTCTCCCACAGAGTCTGAAAGACTATTCTATACATCTGTGTCTCTTTTGCTGTTTCACATATAGGATCATCATTACCATCTTTCTAAATTCCGTATATATGCATTAGTATGTGGTACTGGTGTTTTCCTTTCTGGCTTACTTCACTCTGTATAATCGGTTCCAGTTTCATCCATCTTATTAGAACTGATTCAAATGTATTCTTTTTAATGGCTGAGTAATATTCCATCTTGTATATGTACCACTTCTTTCTTATCCATTCATCTGCTGATGGACATCTAGGTTACTTCCATGTCCTGGATATTATAAACAGTGCTGCGATGAACATTGGGGTACTCATGTCTCTTTCAGTTCTGGTTTCCTCCGTGTGTACGCCCAGGAGTGGGATTGTTGGGTGATATGGCAGTTTTATTTCCAATTTTTTAAGAATCTCCACACTGTACTCCATAGTGGCTGTACTCGTTTTCATTCCCACCAACAGTGTAAGAGGATTCCCTTTTCTCCACACCCTCTCCACCATTTATTGCTTATAGACTTTTGGATAGCATTTCTGACTGGCATGAAATGGTACCACATTGTGGTTTTGATTTGCATTTCTCTATTAATGACTGATGTTGAGCATCTTTTCATGTATTTGTTAGCCATCTGTATGTCTTCTTTGGAGAAATGTCTGTTCAGTTCTTTGGCCCAATTTTTGATTGGGTCATTTTTTTTTTTGGAATTGAGCTGCAGGAGTTGCTTGTATTTTTTTGAGATTAATTATTTGTCACTTGCTTTCTTTGCTATTATTTTCTCCCATTTTGAAGGCTGTCTTGTCACCTTGCTTATAGCTTCTTTCATTGTGCAAAAGCTTTTAAGTTTAATTAGATCTCATTTGTTTATTTCTGCTTTTATTTCCATAACTCTGGGTGGTGGGTCATAGAGGATCTTGCTGTAATTTATGTCAGAGAGTGTTTTGGTTATTTTCTTCTAGGAGTTTTACAGTTTCTGGTCTTATATTTAGATCTTTAATCCATTTTTACTTTATTTTTGTGTATGGTGTTAGAAAGTGTTCTAGTTTCATTCTTTTACAAGTAGTTGACCAGTTTTCCCAGCACCACTTCTTAAAGAGATTGTCTTTTCTCCATCTTGCCTCCTTTGTCAAAAATAAGGTCTCCATAGGTGAGGGATTTATCTCTGGGCTTTCTATTTTGTTCCATTGATCTGTATTTCTGTCTTTGTGCAGGTATCAAACTGTCTTGATGACTGTAGCATTGTAGTAGAGCCTGAAGTCAGGCAGGTTGATTCCTCAAGTTCCATTCTTCTTTCTCAAGATTGCTTTGGCTATTTGAGGTTTTTTGTATTTCCATTGGAATTCCATCACCTCCACTAGTTTTGTTCATAGTGATGCTTTCTAAGGCCCACTTGACTTCACATTCCTTTATAATACATTTTAATCTTCCTTTTGCTGTTTTCTTTAAACCATGTGTTATTTTGAAGCATGCTATTCAGTTTCCAAATACCTGAGACTTTTCTAAAGGTCTTTCTGTTAATGATATCTGATTTAACTTTCTTGTGTTCAAAGAATATACTTTATATGATTTAAATCTTTTAAAACTTTTTTGTTTTATGGATTTGAGTATGGTTTATTTTGATAAATATTCTCTGTGCACTTGAAAAGAATGTATATTCTACTATCCTTGAGTGGAAGTTTTTTTTTTTTTAAATACGTGTCAACTAGGTCAAGTTGGCTGATATTGTTGTTTAAATCTTCTGCATCTGTGCTGATTTTCTGTCTATGAGGAAGAAGTATCAAAATCTCCAGCTGTAATGTGGATTTGTTTATTCTTCTGTGCACTTCTGTCAGTTGTGTTTCATATACTTTGAAGCTCTGTAATTAACTGTATACATATTTTGGATTGTTTTCTCCTCTTATGAAATTATCTCTTTTTCATTATGAAAGATCTTTACCCATGGTCATATTTTTCTGTTCTAAAATCTACTTTTTATGATATTTCTTTTAATAGTGTTAGCATAATATATCTTTTTTTCATATTTTTACTTATAATCTGTTTTGGTTTTATATTTGAAGTGTGTTTCTTATAAGCAGCATATCGTTGGGTTTTGCTTTCTTATCCAATGTGACAATCTCTACTCCTTAAGCTGGGTAAACTATGTACAGTAAATGTGATTATTGATATGGTTAGGTTAAGATCCATCATCTTGCCATTCTTCTGTTTGTCTCATCTGCTCTTTGTTCCCTCTTTCCTCCTTTTCTGCCTTCTTGTGGATTAACTGGTGTTTTTATGATTCTACTTTATCTCTTTTGTTGATTTATTAGCTATAATTCTTTGTTGTGTTATTTTTGTATTTGTTTTAGAGTTTATAGCACACACATCAACATATGAAGCCTACTTTCAAGTGACAGTATACCAGTTCACATAAAAGAGGCTTTCAATAGTATACTTCTTTTCTCCCTTCCTGAAATTTGTGCTGGTTTTTCAAAGCTAGCATTTTAATATATGCTATAAATTCCACACTACATTGCAATTATTTTTGCTCAAGCAGTCTTTTAAAGAGATTTAAATATTCAGGAAAAAATGTTATATATTTACTCATGTTGCTATTTCTGGTGTTGTTCATTCTTTTGTAAATATATCTGGGTATCATTACACTGGGTATAGAATTCTAGGTTGATGACATTTTCCTTCCTGTGTTTTGAAGATGATTCACTTGAGAAATATGTTCTTATCCTTATATGTATTCTTCTGTATATATAGCTGACCCCTGGCTTTCCTGGTGGCTCCGTGTTAAGGTGTCTTCCTGCCAATGCTGGAGACAAAGGTTTGATCCTTGATCTAGAAAGGTTTCATGCATTGCAGAGCAACGAAGCCTGTGTACTGCAACTATTGAGCCCGTGCCCCAGAGCTGGTGCTCCAGGGAAGCCACCACAGTGAGAAGCCCACATACTTGCAACTATAGGGTAGCCCCCGCTCATTTCAACTAGAGAAAGCCTGTGCAGCAACAAAGACCCAACACAGCCAAGAATAAATTAGTAAATTAAACAAGATACATTAAAGCCCACTGTCTCTGCTTTTTTTTCTTTTTTGTATATTCTTTCTCAGTCTGTTTTTTAATACTTTTTCTGTCACAGGTTTTGAGCAATTATAGTGTGTCTTGGTGTAGTTTTCCTCATGTTTTTGTGATTGGAATTCACAAAAATGTCGGTCATTCACAAAAATGCTGGATGTCGGTCTGTAGCTTTTCATCAAATGTGGAAAATTTTCAGTCATTATTTTTTGTAATATTTTTTCATTCTTCCTTCTCTCATCTCCTTCAGGGACTTAACTGTATATTAAGGGACTTAATACATTATATTAAGGGCTTAGTTGTATATTGTATATAAGTTGTCCCCAAGCTTAATGATCCTCATTCCATTTTTACGAGTCTCTTCTTTCCCTTTCATTTTAGTTTCTATTGCTATGTTTTCCAATTCCTAATATTTTATTCTGCAATGTCTAATTTACTGTTAATCTTATCCACATTGCAGTTTTGATGTGAAGAAGTTATATTTAGGTTTTTTTATATCTCCCATTTCTCTACTAACTTTTTGAATATATAGACTAGGGTAATAATAACCACTTTGATGTTCTTATCTCCTAATTTTGACATGTGTGTGTCAGTTGTTCATAGATTTTAATTGATTTACTTATTTGTTATGGACTATATTTCTTTGCTTCTTTCCATGTCTGGTATTTTTGACTGGATGTAACATTGTGAATTTTACATTGCTGGGTCATGGGTATACCTGTATCACTATAAATATTACCGACATTTGTTCTCGGATGCAGTTAAGTAAGTTAGAAACAATTTGATGCTTTTGGGTCTTGCTTTTAAGATTTGTTAGGTGGGACTGGAACAATGCTCAGAGTGGGGTTAATTATTTCCTACTAAGGAATCACTTTCCTTATGTATACTCTACTGAATGTTCTGTGAGTCTTGATAGTTTCCATTCAGGCTAGGGGAAACAGGAATGTTTTCAGTCCTATTTGAATACTGGGCACTGTTACCTCTAGTTCTTTCTTAGACAGTTCTTGCCACACCCTTGGCTTGCTTTACTCATATGCAAGCATAAGCAGTGCTCAGCTGAATGCTTAAGGATACCACTCTACAAATTTCTGGACTTCTCTTTCTGTGCATCTGTCTCATCTATGCCCTGTGAATTCCAGTCATCCAGGTCTCTACACCCGCTCAGTTCTGTTTCTTAAACTCAGGGCGATCCTCCAGGCTCTTCCAGAGACCTAGTTTCTGTAAACAAGTAATTGTAGGGTTCACTTTTGTTTTCTGTCTCTCAGGAATCACCATCCTTCCTGGTCTCCAGGAACCTGGAAAGTAATTTTGCCTCTTTTCTGTTTTTTCAGGTGGAAGGTAAATCCAGACCCTGTTACTCTTGGTTGGAGGCAGAAGTGCTCCGACTCAGGTAAATGTGAAGAGATCAAATTTTGCTTTAATTTAGGGGCAAATTTGTTTCTAAGAGATATCTAGTAATTAAAAATTAATAAATATTTTAAAATCAAAGTATGAAATCCAAGTTACTTTGTAAGAAAACCTGTAGTATTTTAGCAAACATATTCACCTGGTTCCAGAGAAAATGCCCTTGGTGTGGTTTCTAAGTGTTCCTATGTCTGTCTCAAGCAAAGTGGATAACTGTCATTAAGAACCCAGATGTCTTTATTTTTTCACTCAAATTAAGGACACTAAATTAAATGGGATCTTCATCTCCAAGCTGGTTTTCTAGTTTGAAATAATTTGGGAACCATCTCTTTTCTCTTTTTTTGCGGTTTTCCTCTCTGTTTAATAGTTTAGATGGCTTAACTCTAAAGTCTATATTTTGATTTTTAATCTCATATCGTTTGGAATTGTCTTTGTGTTTTAATTGCTTCTATGCTTATATTATCTTACTAATGGACTAGTGAACTATTTTAGGGTAGAGAATATGAATTATTTTTCTTTACATCTCTTGTTGTGTCTAATAAAGTTGTCACCAATTTCTCTGTTGTCCTTAACTAGTCATTGGTTATGTAACCATGGACAAGTCAACTAAACTCCAACCCACAGTCCTGGAATCCATATAATTGGGAGGTTAGATTAGCTGCTTTACATGATTCATTATGATATAAAATTTCACAGTGGTACTGATTCAGTGCTATACAATTCCATTCATTATGTCTACATTTGTTGATTCCAAATCTGCCAAAAACCAGTGATACAAACAAAGATGATTAGGACAATGAACTTACAGTTTGGTGGGTATGGAGAAAGTTAGTAAAGGGGCAGAAATAGTGTCTAGAAAAAAATCCAGGAGAGGTGGATAAAATATAGTTAAGGAATACTTAATCAGCTTTGAAGCAGACTTACAAATTCCTTAGGTAATTTGACTTTGGGGAAGTGGAGCTGGATTTGGTTATTTAATAAAGATGGTCATAAATAAGCTAATGACACTAGTCAGACAGTTCTTCCAAAAATTTAATATTTAGTTATTCTGTGGATAATATGACCTTCCACAGAAGAAATGTTCCAATGAAAACATTCAGAATATTACTTTAATCACCAAAAAGGAGATGTAAACATCCAGATTTGCTCTGTGATAATATCTAGGAGGAGACATTATAGTTATTGCGGGCAATTCTAGTCCCTGCTATGGTTCACAGAAAGGAAAAGATGGGGTAATGGACTTTACTATTTAACCTAGCTAAAAGCTATCAGAATCTAGATATTCTGGACTTCCACAGTGTCATCAGTGTTTTCTTCACAGAGTCTGAATTATATTTTTCATTAATCATCACTCTTCAATGGCCAACAAAAGGCCTGCATATTGTCCCTGTGTCCTTTCTGAAATCCACAAATAAGTAATTAACCTCCCTTACAAAAGTCAGTATGAAAACAGAAGAAAGCCTCTGTGTACAAGCTTCACAGATCTGATCCCAGATCTCCTGAGCAAGCTCCGCGAAGTTTCCTCTTCCCTCACCGAGTTCTCTCCAGAATTAAATGCTTATTGACTTCACGCTAATATCCATTTAGTAATCTGCCGTTTTTGTTTGTTTTAATATAGCGCTCAGTTTTACAGTGGAAGGGAATTATGCAGTTTAGAAGTATGAATATTAAAAAAGGATTTAATTAAATCTGTTGCCTGAAACCTCTGTCTAAAGCTATAATGACAAATTTAGTCCATATTTATTATGGTGCACAGGGGACCTAAACCAGATCATTAGTTTATATGCCTTACTCAGTAGTGAAGTTCTAAAACTTTACATTTTGCATATTATTACATTATTCATTTTTCCAACTAGGCATAAAATACGACTTCCCATGAGTACAATACCTAATTCTTCAAAATATACAAAGATAGCAATAAAATGATTAAATTACAACTCTTACATCTGTTCTTCTTGTCTGATTATAAATTAAAATGTTTTAAAACAGGATAAAACAATTCAGGTACAAATGGATTTAAACTGTTCGACTTCTCACTGGTTAGGGAGCAAATACAGACACAAACACAACAGACAGACAGAGATTTGCAAAAAATACAGAAAGGTGCCCATATAACACTGGGTTTACTCTCATTTTCCATGGCTTCTATTGACTGTGAAAAATATTTGTCTAATATTACATTACAATAAGTTAAATGTACTTTCTTCTGCTGATGACATAAAGTTTGAACTAGCCAATAGAGGTGCCAATGTCTGAGAAATAACTGGATGAAATTGCAGTGTATATAAAATACCCTTTATTTTAAAGCCAAACTATAAAATGTTATGTCTGCCAAGAGGAAAATATTTAATGCCATTCTAATCCATTAACTATTACTGCAAAATGCTGCCTTGTGTTTTCTTTAACAATCACACATTAACTCATGGTTAATTTAATGATGGAAATAGGCACCAGTGTAAGATACCCTGAAATCATTTTTTATGTGATCAGTGAGGTCATCAATCACTTATTTTATGCTCATCAGCCACAAAACATAGACTTGAAAACTATGAATTGTCACCTATGTAGCTTTCGATTTGAAGTTAACTTATGATAAAGCCTCAGTGCCAAAAATGCATATTGTTAAATATGTAGTAGCAGGACATATGCAACTATATAACTTTGGAATTCATACTTAGTGGGCCACTTTGAATTCATGTACATTTGACCACCATGAATTCATGGCTTTTTCTTCAGAGCCTACTGTTTGTCTTGATATTTTACCTTGATTGTTAAGTACTAGATTTTAGATACTTGATTAGGTGAAAACAGCATGTTGGTGTATCAAAAATGTTTATACACACACATGCAACGATTATGTGAAACCAAAAATGCAAAGTCAAAGCAAGACAGACATACTTAGGAGGCTGAGGATTCCAGTCTTGGCAGAGTTGAAAGAAAGGGTTGAAGAGATTTGGGCAGGATAGAAAAATTGGAATGTGACCATTCACTCTTCTTTGGAAAAGGCACCTAGGACTAGGCAATGGGTCTGGATAGAGGCAACTCCAGTCAAGATGAATGTGTCTCATAGGAAGATTCCCTGAGAAGAAGGGAGAATATGTCTCCTGCTGAGTTCAACAGTGATAACCCATCATTCAAGAGAAAGACCTTCAGAGTCACTCAGCAAGTAACAGCATTTTAATGAACCTGACCTCTAGTTTGTCTTAGCTTGTAGTTTTTAATCCCAGGGATTGTAAAAAAAATTAAGAAAAACCAATTTTCAATGCACAGACAACTTTGCATGAAGCAAGAATGGTGTTTGTTTTTAAATGAAGAATCCTATAGCTTTCCAGAGAGGGTTTGAGAAAAAGAAAATTTGAAAACAAGCAAATGAGAAATCATTTAGTCCCTCTTCTTCTAAATGAGGCTACACAAAAGACTCTTATTCAGGGCAGATAGCTGTCTACCCTCTGAGAGAACAAATTTTTTTGAATCTTCTCAGATGACCACCAAGTAGAAAGACTGATGCTGGTTGGCTCAGAGGTAACCCAGGGCAGGAATACTTCCCACCTCTGTGCCTGACACAGCATCCAGAGTCAGGGGATTCTCAAGCAAGACTTGCCCTCCTGGGACGGAATTAATAAAGGAGGGTTTGCTCATCTTGTGAATATATTCCCACAGGTGTGTATGCATGAGGAAAGACAACATGATAACCCAGGGCTCTTTCATGTTACCTGGGTTTTCTTCAAAACTTAGTTTTTTTCTATCATAAGTGTATTTACTGCAGATGAAAATTATCCGTTATAGTCCCATGACCCACACGTTCCAGATAAATTTTATGGTGATATCATGAAGTTTGTCTTTTTTTTTTTTTAAATGACTTCTTTCACTGCAAACTGACATACATGAAATGAACAGCATCCATACAAGCTTTAATGAGTCACCCAAACATGAAGAAGCTACAAAGGAAGATGGAACTCATTGCTGTGAAAACAGCTCACAGCCAATAATGTGGAAAAGAGGAAACTAAATGCTATTCCCAGGAGAGAGTGGAGGGGAGATGGAGAGACCCAAGGACACAGGGAGAGAGGCCTGTTCAGAACAAATGAAATCTGTCAGCTCTCAAAAGGAATATGCTGCGCTGCTTGGGCCAAACAGCTCTATTCACAAGACCACCTTTGGTTTATATAATAATCTGCGGACGTCCAGTCCCACCCCCAATCTGTAGGGAACAACATGCCACCAGCACAGCTCTGGCTTCATCACAGGACATCCCCCAATAAATAAAATCTAGATCTGGCCTCTGTCCTCTGCTGTTCTAAATGAGCCCAGCCAGCCTGGCCCATGTTTTTTCACTTCATTTTCTGCAGCCAAATGACTACCATCTGCTGTCACGAAGCTGTCACCCCATCAGTGATGGAAGATTTCTAAGGAATATAATGGCTGAAGAATGAATCTATGGCAGTCCGACTCCCATCGAGCAGGGAGAGAACAGCCACCCACTTGCAAAGAAACAGCAGCGTGTTCTCCCACTTCTCAGCAAGTGCATTGTAATACAAATCTTTATTTGGACTCAAGACGTTGACAGGTCAATTGAACAGAATAAGTCTAGTTTATGATGCAGTTGTCAGAACTGGTTAAAGCAGGAGTCTGTTTACCGACGTCCTGAGATATTCCAACAATTTTTCTTGCAAACCAGCACCTTGAGGTTAATTACTTTACCAATTTGAGTAAATGGCAAGCCATATTCCCATCTGTCTCCATTAGTTCCCCACTATTTCTCAATTTATGATGACTGGGGTCAAGGCTGTGGTACAAAAGAAGAAGTAATAAAGCATGAATGCAGTAATTTTCTGTTTATACAAATGTGGTAGCCACAGCATAAATAAGGCAAAGGCATTTCAAACGTGCATATTCTTAGCTTTGAAACCTCTGGATGCTAACTCTATTTACAGTAAATACGTCTCCTAATTTGTAAGTGTAAAACAAATACAAGTGACAAACCACACTTTCCATATTTATGGGCTACAAGCTGAACTTTGCTATCACTGGTAGTGAGACTCTTGGCTGGTCTCACCACAGAATGCAAGTCACAAAAGATTTGGAGAGGGCTAGAACAGTCTATTTCTCTTAGGCTTCCTTGTTCAAGCTCTTTGAGAAAGAAAGATATGTTAGACTGCTATGTTGGTACCAATATAAGGTGCTAATGAAGCTTTTCCATTAGGCATAAACACGTCCTACTATCTGTACAGGATTCAGTGTTGGAATCCCTTAAAATCTACTTAGAAGTACAGCTGATTGAAAAATCTAGGTATTAACATTTTCTTTCCCTCTTTTTTTCTCACTTTCTTCCTTTATCTCTGCCTCTTCCTTCTTTCCATTCTTTCTCTCTCATTCTAATCACTATCAAACATAAAATAACTTAAAATTTTATGTGCCTATGTTATAATCTGGATCATAAATATATAACTGAATTTCACAGCATATGATTTTGGTATTCAAAATAAACAATATATTTTTAGAAGCCCTTCATATATAATTTCAGAAGAAATCATAGCCAATTTCTCCAGTGTCTTAATAGACATGGCAGATTGATATGTTTTTACCTAATCTGCTTTTCTCAAACACCAGCAGTTAAAACAGAAAAGGCAGAGAGGATACATTTTGGCTACCTGCCACACATGGTCGAAGTGATCATCAATTAAGTACCACAATAAAATAGATTTTATAGCAAATGAGGCATACAACATGCATTTTATGATAAAGCATTCAAAACAGGGAAAGCAAAGCTACTGCTTCATGATCAGCGTGAAGTTCTAGACTCTGACACTGTCATCGATCAAGCACAGATCCAAAGAAATTCACCTCTGAGGAAAAAACCTAGAGGAAAATATGTATTTTTCCTAATTTCCAAAGGGTCACCTGGAATAACAAGGTTTCTTCTCAGCTTTCAGATGGACTGTTAATGCAAGTGGAACAGTTCTCTTCTATGTTCATTCTAGAACTCAAGCCTTTGCTCTTTCTGCTTTCTGAAGCTTCTGTGTCTTCTCCTTACTGCCTACGCTCCCCCTTCCCCTCTCACCCTAAAAAACCAGCTACTATTTACAGAGAGAACAAAGAGAAGGTCTGCACACATTTTGGAATGGCTTTTACCTGCTAATAAGATGAAGTGTATTAAGAATATTATTTATATCTAGGCAAAACAGCCTCCAACTCTCTCTGAGCTGCCAAGAGGCAGCTGTCCTGTGGAGGGGAGGTCTGACCTCAGAGAGCCTTGCTCAGGGCTGAGTTCTAAAGGGGGCCCATGCTTCCTCCCAGACAGGGTTGGGGGAGGCTGAGGTCTGGATCCAGGGTCCCTAGATCCCAAGAAAAGCAGGTAATGTGGCTGACAGAGGAACCAGAGGAGAGATGTAGGGACTTGCAGAAGGCATCCCTTCAACTTTTGTGGGAGAACAGAAGGGTAATTAATTAGTGGAACAAGCTGATTTTAAGGCCTAGTCTTAGAAAAATATGTATACTATCATGTAAGAAACGAATCGCCAGTCTATGTTCGATGCAGGATGCTTGGGGCTGGTGCATGGGGATGATCCGGAGGGATGATGTGGGGTGGGAGGTGGGAGGGGGGTTCATGTTTGGGAGTTCATGTACACCCGTGGTGGATTCACGTCAATGTATGCCAAAACCAATACAGTACTGTAAAG
>SJYX01014519.1:212377-223962 GCA_006410675.1 Oreotragus oreotragus | reverse complement strand
CTAGTCAAGGCTATGGTTTATCCAGTAGTCATGTATGCATGTGAGAGTTGGACTGTGAAGAAGGCTGAGTGCCAAAGAATTGATGCGTTTGAACTGTGGTGTTGGAGAAGACTTTTGAGAGTCCCTTGGACTGCAAGGAGATCCAACCAGTCCATTCTGGAGGAGATCAGCCCTGGGATTTCTTTGGAAGGAATGATGCTAAAGCATCAGTACTTTGGCCACCTCATGCGAAGAGTTGACTCATTGGAAAAGACTCTGATGCTGGGAGGGATTGGGGGCAGGAGGAGAAGGGGATGACAGAGGATGAGATGGCTGGATGGCATCACGGACTCGATGGACGTGAGTCTGAGTGAACTCTGGGAGTTGGTGATGGACAGGGAGGCCTGGCGTGCTGCAATTCATGGGGTTGCAAAGAGTCGGACATGACTGAGCGACTGAACTGAACTGAAATAGATTCATTCGCTCAACCAAAGTATATTTTAGCGCTGACTATACACTGGCTGGACTTCCCAGATGTGCTTGTGGTAAAGAACCCGCCAGTCAATGCAGGAGACATTAAGAGATGTGGGTTCAATCCTTGGGTTGGGAAGATTCCCTGGAGGAGGGCATGGCAACCCACTGCAGTTTTCTTGCTGAGAATCCTTGTATAGAGAAATCCAGTGTATACAGAATCCTTGTATAGAGAAGTCCGATGGGCTATAGTCCATGGGGTTAAACAGAGTCGGACATGATGCTGGAAGTGTGGCATTCAGAGACAAAAGATTCTTGCCTCTGAAGATGCCCTAGTGTAATGGGCAGGACAAGAAAATAAATCACTACAATGTGGTGTGAAGTGTGTTCAGAGAGAGGTACGCATAGGATGCTACCCATAGGCTGCTCATAGCTAGGGCATCTAAGCTTTGGGATATCCATGGAGCGAAACTGAACTGATGAGCAGCATCTCTGCCCACAGACTGCTACATTGTAGTGTTCTGCCAAATATATATTGTATCATCTCCACTGGTAAATGTCTCCCTTGCTGCAAAAACTTTAAGGAAGGGTAAAAAGCAAAAACTACTGGTCAATGATCTTTTAATATAAATTTATTTAAACATGCTAATTTCTCAGATCTTAGAATATGAAAAGTAGCAGAAAACTTGAAGATTATCTAGTCCAGTTTCTTCATTGTGTTAAAGAGGATCCTAGAGCCTGATCGGGGGAGGCAGCTGGGAAAAGTGTGAGGCTTCTGAGCACTCATGCTGCAGAAAGCTGCCCTCTGGGCTGTTTGGTGTCAGCAATCTCACCAAAACTGGATGCATTGGTAGATGACAGCACCAAGGCTCTTTACATCCAACTAAAGATCTCTGGACTTACATTTTCTACCCACTGATAATATTCCCTAGGGCTTTTTTCTTTCTTTCATTAAAAAACATGTGTTGGACATTTCCCATGTACTGACCTCCTGTATTAGATGCTGTAAGCCTTTAAAAGATGGAACAAATAACTTGGAAAAGCAAAGAGAATGGGCTTTGCAGGCCAACATCACTGAAAGTAGCTATGTGATTTTGAGTAAAACTTAATTTCTTCAGCTCTAACATGGTTTAATATGTAGCTTGTTGAAGGGTTGAGAAGATTAGAGTTAACATATGTAAGGGAAGCCCCAGTGGCTCTGTGGTAAAATAATCCGACTGTAGTGCAAGAGATACAGGATACACAGGTTAGATCCCTAGGTTGGGAAGATCCCCTGGAGGAGGAATGGCAACCCACTCCAGTATTCCTGCTTGGAAAATCCCATGGACAGAGGAGCCTGGTGGGAGTCCATAGAGTCCTGAAGAGTCAGACATGACTGAGTGACTGAGTGCATAAAGCATCTAATACAATGCCTGGTACAGAGCAAACACTCAATATATGATAGTTGGCACTATTAAATTTTCTCTCAGTGGAGCACACAGTTTGACACTAAGATCCATCCAAGTGCCAGCACCACTGCTATGAATGGGGAGTATAAGGAGGCTATCCCATGAGCTTTATTTTATAGGACCTGTATCTTTAGCTGTGGGAATTGAAGTACGAGGAACAAACTTTCCTTGGCTAAGTCTGCCAAGATTTTACAATGCTGAGTGTGGTTTTGAAGAATACATAGGAATTTACTAGAAGAGGTGAGGGGATGAGATTTGAGGCAAATGTTCCAATATTCGTAAAACATGGAGGTCTAAGAGAGCATGGCCAGTTTAGTTCACAGTAGCATCTCAGTATTATTCTCCTACTCAAAACATTCTTAAACAGTTACTCTATTCCCATCAAAACAAGACCTCTTGGCATTTAAGACTCTCTAGTTCACCTTGTCCAACCCCCATGTTTAGAATTCACTCACGCATTGTCCCCACCCAGCTGCCCTTCTGCCAACTGATTCTACTCATTTGTCACAGCCTGGTCAAATCCTACCTCTCCCTCCTCCATTTAGCCAAGTACGTTTTTTCTTTCCTCTAAACTCCCAAAGCACTGAGTCATCCAGCCCTCAATCACACCGGCCTCTGCATCCCCTCTTAAATTCAACATGTCCCTATCTTGTTTTTCCATTGAAGTTTTGCGCTCTCAAATACAAGAGTCTCATTTCAAGCTTCTTCATATTCCTTTCAGCAATTTTCAAGGGTCTTATATGATAAATACCTATTTAATCTATAACTGTACTTGATTGTCAGTGTGATAAAAGTTGATTTCCCTTTGTTATTTGGGAAAAAAATATTTGGGAGAGGAGAATACAGAAGAGGATAATTTTTATAGAGGTCAGTGGTCTAGACCACCTCCTCCAAAAGGATGACACATGATCTAATCTATCAGAGACACACAGAGAACTTGGTATGTTGATGTCATTTTAAAACTGCACATAATTTCTGATCTCTCAGAGGTCAGACAGCAAGCTGTCACTTTCCTCTCTATGTAAAAACTAGTAATAACATCTATTCCTTCTACCTCACAACAATTGTGTGAAGATAAAATGAGAAACACTGTGCCTGGTAAGAGTATTTGGAGGGTAAGGAATTCTCAAGACACATGTGGTATTCTTATAAGGTGCAAATAATAGCTGAGTTGGTAAAGAATCTGCCTGCAATGCAGGAGACCCCAATTCAATTCTTGGGTCAGGAAGATCTGCTGGAGAAGGGATAGCCTACCCACTTAAAAGTATTCTTGCGCTTCTCTGGTGATTTCAGCTGGTTAAGAATCTGGCTGCAATGTGGGAGACCTGGGTTTGATCCCTGAGTTGGGAAGATCCCCTGGAGGAGGGAACGACTACCCACTCCCGTATTCTGACCTGGAGAATTCCATGGACTGTATTGTCCATAGGCTCACAAAGAGTTGGACATGACTGAGTGACTTTCACTTTCACATACCCAGGCAGCAGTCCCTAGTCCAGAGACTGTTCTTTTTCTCCTTCTGGGCAGTGACATTATCTCCAGGTGAATGTGTCGGTTATGTATTTTCCCTACAGAAGAGTCTGAGGACAATTTGCCGAGATGGAAAGCTTGGCGCTTAGGTAAGCTGCAGTGATACAAAGTTCAAGTTTTGGGAGGACATACCTCATTAGATGTGGCAGATGGAAAATTTCCTATAAGTGGTCTCTTCCATTGTAATGAAGCTGTGAGAATCAAATGAGATTAGATGGTAAGACACAGAAAGACCTGAAAGGCGACAGCCTACGGGACCTTACAGAAATTCCACTTGCTTTTGTTCTCACTGAGGGTCTGCAGTCACAGTCTTAGTAGCTGGATTCAGAGCCTTTGTCATCCACAAGCTGCCAGAATCTCTGGCTTCCCAAGCCAAACAATCTTTCCTAGCTGAGAACTGGACTTTTCCACTCTCACATCCACTCAGTGGAGGATGCATGCGTGTTCAGTTGCTAAGCCATGTCCGGCTCTTTGTGACCCCCATGGATGTAGCCTGCCAGGCCCCTCTGTCCAGGGGATTCCCCAGACAACAATACTGGAGTGGGTTGCCATTTCTTCCTCCAGGGCACCCAATAGATGATAGATTCATATAATGTTTGTATGAAGCTCCTACAGGCTAGTGCCTGAAGGGCAGTTGGGAGAGGAAATTTGCTCACCACCCTGCTCTTGTGCACTTCTCTCTCCAAGAGGTGGTCAGAGGGCAGAGATCTGCTCCTGGCAGGATTTCTGCCCCAATTTCTCGCTTCCTAACAGAGACGCCAGTGTCATCAAAGATCTCTAGATAGTGAAGTCAGAGCCCTGTCTTCTGTATCCACTGCTGTATCTCCAGGGCTAGTTTAGTGCCCTGCCAATGGGAAATGCTCTATAAATATTTTGGAAATAAGAATAAAGGAGTAAGTGAAAGCAATGAGTGGATGGAGGGTGCTCTTTGCAAAGTTATCCTGAGCCACCTGAATCCAGAGAAAGCCAGAGAGATGGCCACAAGCAGCAAGAGCATGCTATTGTGATTTTCCTTGGCCTTTTCTCCATCCAGTTCACATCCAGAGATGGGGACTTGGCGTAGCATGGGGATTTGGCTCCTCAGGTCTGGTGTAACTGGGATTCCGTGTTCATCGTATTACAATAAAATCATTACTGTTTCGTTATTATGACAAAATGACTGGTCCCTGCATAGTCACAAAATCAGTGGCCCTCTAAGACTGCCAACACTACATGGGTTTGGTCTTCACCCTTTTATTATCATTTGCTGAAAGCTTCAACCAGCTACCCTTCAATTCTACTGTTTCCTTCACCTAGACAATTGTAAGGTCAAGAGCAGGTGGCCCACATGTCAAATATCCACAACATCCAGGATACCTAACAAAAAGCCTTATAAGCCTAAATACTGAAGGCCACTCAAGACAAAACAAAATGCAAAACTCTGACTTTGGCGATTACAGATCAGTAGATGGAGGTCTTCACTACCATTAAATGTTAGGATTGGAACACTTCATATGGCCCAAGATTCTCTAAAACTTCATTTGGAGATGATTATTTTCTGCCTTTTTAACATAGTAAATAATATATTATTGAGGAATTTTCTTCTCATGAGTTTCTTATTAGTCTTTGAAGTTGTTATAAAAATAATCATTTTTTCCCTTAGAAATATGGCAAAAACTAACATGGACAACTGGGCCATATAGGGATCTGTTCTGAATCCCAGCACACCTGGTCTTGTGGCTGCACTTACGGCCTTCTCGTCTTGCTGATACTTTCCAGAACTGCCTATATCCCAAATAATTTCTTTTACTCTAGTGGAAAGTGCTCACTGGAATAGCTGACTCATTGAAAAAGACCCTGATATTGGGAAAGATTGAAGGCACAAGGAGAGGAGAGTGACAGAGGATGAGATAGTTGGATGGCATCACCGATTCATTGTACATGAACTTGGGCAAACGCTAGGAAATGGTGAGGGATGGGGGGCCTGGCGTGCTGCAGTGCAACCCCCCCAGGGGGTTGCAAAGAGTCAGATATGACTTGGTGGCTGAACAACAACAAATGGAAAGTGCTCCTTGCTTCTGCAGATTCAGTGATATATTTTCATTTTCATCCCAACAAAACATCCCAGAACCAAACTTCCTTCACAGAATTAAAGCAGTAATTTCTGTAAGTAAGATAATCTCCTGAAGGCAAAGTAGGATGATTTCCATCTTTGGAAACTGTTACTTTCTAATCATTGCCTCTTAGTAATTAACATTCACACTACGGCCAAATAATCACGTCATAGTCAAAAGGTTAAGGTCCTTTTATATAAGACAGACTTCATATCACTTTTCGTGCTTAAAAAACCTCAACTTTATGGTAGCTGGTGGTAGGAGAGACTGGATGTGAGGTCAGATCTATAAATGCACATGAAGCAATGCTTTGACTCAAGGTCACTGGCCTGAGCTAAGACCACTTAAACTGTAATCAAGGCCACTCATTGAACCATGAGTAATTTTAGGCAAGTTTCCCGGGTGTATGCTGACGTAACCAAAGAACCTCATCTTGCTTGACTGGCATGGAAATCAGCAGTTAGGTTGACATATTTGAAGGTTGCTGTCTGAAGAAGGTGCTTTTTACCATTTTCTGTCTGTACAAACTTCTCATTGATTGTCCTTCATTTTCATAAGCACTATTCAGCTACAGATAGAATAATTATTCCCATCTTTCACGGTCAGGGAGACAGTCCCCTTCCAAGTGACACTATGCAACAGAAGATGGACATTACTCCCCAACCAGAAAAGTCATCAAATTGCTTCCATATCAAGTAAAACAGATAGCCTGAATTGGAGGGGGAAAAAAGACAGAAAGTTTCCTTTAAATACAACTGATAGTGAAGCTCAAAAAAGAAACCGAGAGACATTTCAATATGTGTATTTGTTTTTAGGTATATGCTTTGGGGATAATCCAAATAAAAGAAAAATTATTTCTTTACTATAGGTAAGAGGTTTGAAAAAGGAGGTATTTTTTAATTTAAAAAATTTTAATTGGAGGATAATTGCTTTACAGTGTTGTGCTGTTTTCTGCTGCACAACAACACGAGTCAGCTATAAGTACACCTGCCTCCTCTCCGTCTTGAGCCTCACTCCCATACCCTCTACCGTCCCCTCTAGGTCACCGCAGAGCACCGACCTGAGCACTCTGTGCTACACAGCAGCTTCCCGGCAGCTCTTTACTTATAAACAGGGGTCTATATACGTCAATGCTATTCTCTCGATTAGTCCCACCCTCTCCTGAAAGGTCTTCTAATGGTAGTTCTTACTAATAAGATAGCCAGTTCATCGGAATATGAGAAACAAGGCAGTGTTCCCTCAGCTACCCTGATTCGCATTGTGAGCTTCATAATTAAAAAAAAATTCATAATACTGAACTAGGAAAAGAATCTCTCACAGCTTTCAGAAAACCTATAAGCTGTAATTAGCAGAAGGAATGCAGCAACAAGAGAAATCAAGAAGTAAGAGTTCCCAAGACGAGCCGTCTGACAGGCTGAGAAATTCAACTAAGTCCTTATGTCCGGGGACTCGGGTCTGTGGGAACCTCGAAAGATCAAGCCACCCTAGTTCAGTTTCTGCAAGTTCTTTGCTAGCAGGCAGCGCCGACGTGGAATCTGACTGCCAAAGGATATTTGGATCTGCCCTGCCTCTGGGAGGACTGCGGAGGGAACGCTGGTCTTGGAGAAAATGTACTCCCCTCACACCTGCTCTCAGTTGCCACAGGCTGCTGCCAGCAGTGGGCAGAGGACAAGCCCTCTCAAAGCCACAGGAAGCTTGGATTCCACCTCTAATTTGCAAAGTGCATCTGCTTTACAGACCTGTTAGACAGCAGTTTCATAATTAGAAAAACATGCCTTATATTTTCCCACTCCCTAAACCATAAAGAAAATCTGGCTTTATTTTTAAAACACTAATAATTACATGATGGGGGAAAACCTTAATTTCAGGGGACACGCTCTACCAAGACAAACAATTTGTAAGCAGAGTGACACAATTTCTCGGGTAGGAGGGGAATTCTGTGGTAAACTGGAGTTATAGACATTTGTACCCAGTATGCCAAGTTGTTCTACACACTGGATTCATTTGAGATTCTGCAGCCGGTGTGCCTTGAAGAATCCAGGGCAGCTGTAGCAGCTGACGCTGTGGAACTTACATTGTGGGGGAGAACTTACTTGGGGGAACTCCTTAATGGGCTGGGAGTAAGAAGACCTGATTCAAATAAAAGTCTTTAAATTATCTTTCGCCAAAGTCTTTTACACTGAAACCGGGATTGTAAGGAGAATAATCTTAGTGATTTGTTCCCCATGGCTTGAGGAGTTGCTTTGATGGGCTAATAATGAGAGAGAAAAAAAAAAAAAAAAGATGAAAAAGACGTGTCAGGCACTGTGTTAAGTGTGCTACACAAATTATCTCAGGTAATGAGAACAGTAGTTCTATGAAGTGGATTCTACAACAATACCCATTTTACAGATGAAGCAAAGCACAAACCTCCCAAGGTCACTGAGTTGCTAAATTTGAAAACCATACCTTGAACCTAGACATTTGGTTCTTGAATTTGTAATATTAAATTCAACATTAGATTTTTATCTTAAGGAATTTTTACAGGGATCATAACATTTAGCTTGCTTGCCCTGGGTAAAGAACGATATTGAAAGAATTTATGCTGCACAATCTTTGACCTAAAATCCTTCTATATTACATGGGAATTAAATCTGTGGCCAAAACTAAATATGGATGCATAGTACTCTTGATCCACTGCCAACAGACTAAAATTATTTAGGAGGACAATAAAGGGCATGAAAAATGGTTTTCAAATTGAAACCATGTGAATGAATATATCTAGGGGAACACAGATGGAAGAAATAAGACAAAAGAAGGATGAAACTAAGAGGGTAGGAAAGAAGGGACCCAGGCACTTTGCTACAAACAAAAGTTTCTTATTTGGGGGTCGACTCTTTGCCTTCCTCTAGCCCTTCAGTGCATCTGGATACTCCACTCAATCTAAATTTTCCAGAATGTTTATTATGGAGCTTCTATAGATTCCCTCTTGAAAAACCAATATCCATTGGTTTATAAATCCATGCTGCAGTAACCATGGTCTCTTCTTACTAATAAGGTCAATAACATACTGAAGCCAAATGTCAAACATCTGCATACTTGTTGGCCTTCCCTGGGGTCTCAAATGGTAAAAAATCTGCCTACAATGCAGGAGACCTGTGTTCCATCCCTGAGTGGGTAAGATTCCCTGGAGGAGGGCACGGCAACCATGCAGTATTCTCGCCTGGAGAATCCCATGGACAGAGGAGCCTGGAGGGCTATTGGGTCCATGGGGTCACGAAGAGTCAGACATGACTGAAGTGACTTAGCACGCACACTGTTTCCTAACTTGCCTGTTTTATTTCCTGGCAAGTATTGCTTATGTGAAATATTTCAACCTCTTAACTAAAAAGGGATACATCAGAAAATATGTTGGCTGCTGCTGCTAAGTTGCTTCAGTCGTGTCCGACTCTCTGCGACCCCACAGACGGCAGCCCACCAGGCTCCCCTGTCCCTGGGATTCTCCAGGCAAGAACACTGGAGTGGGTTGCCATTTCCTTCTCCAATGCATGAAAGTGAAAAGTGAGAGTGAAGTCGCTCAGTCGTGTTCGACTCTTAGCAACCCCGTGGACTGCAGCCCACCAGGCTCCTCCACCCATGGGATTTTCCAGGCAAGAGTACTGGAGTGGGGTGGCACTGCCTTCTCTGAAATATGTTGGCACTACAAAGTAATTCTTAAGTTTCCAAAAGGATTCACTGATGGTCCACGAAAGATAAGTTTCCAAATGTATTTAAAAGACAACGTAATTTATTAAAATTAAATTTACATGTAACTTTTTAGAAAAACACTGTCATTTTATACTTTTCCCCCTTAAGAGAAGGATTCTTTCATTTAACAGCAAGAACTCTTCTGTTTCTACCCTCACTTTACAAATGAAACTAGAGCTTTGTTTTTAAGTTTGAAAGAAATTTATTATCTCTTCTTCTTACAGACTTCAGTACCATCAAACATTTAATGAGTGTCATTAAGCAAATAAAACAAAAGACTAGGAAGTAATTATACATTATATTATTACATATAATTACAGTTGCTTAAAAACATCACTTTTGTTGTTGTGTATTTAAAGTATCTTTTATATTTACTATATTCCAGTTTTTTTCTCTTGATTACCTGTTATGCACATATTTACTTAGTAAAAAAGTAAATGTCATACAATTTACCTTGTAAATAAACTGGGTAAATTAATTCATCTTTTAAAAGTAGTACAGAATTCATTCTATAGATGGGGAGGGAGACTTCAGTAAATCCTTTTGGAAAGTGTAGAACTATTATATATTCAACAGTTGATAAAATGAATCATATTGCTTTGAAAGTGACGACTGCTGTTATTTTATTTTCTTAAAATAAAGTGTATTTTAAAAGAATAAGGCAAGATGCCTCATTTTCCCATCCCTAAGGAAGAGAAAGCACCTGAGGCCTTGCTTCTAAGCTGCTTTATTTATTCACCCTTTAACAGGCAACTTTTAGGTACGCCTCTGGATGCCTTATAACAGTCTACCCTAATGTCAGGAAAATTTATTACCGTTTAATATTTCTGATAGCCACAATCAAAATGTTATTCTTCACTGTTTAAAGCTGAAAATACAACCAGAAAATGAAAAAAAAGGTATGAAAAATAGAAATCCAGAGACTACAAAGAGATCATCATAATTTTAAGCCACTGAACATAATATTCTAAATAGGTCGTTGAAAATTTTGCTTGAGTATCGAAGTCCACATTTTGAGATTTTCGTGCTAAACCTAAAATGCATTAAGCACCAGCATGATTCTCAGTGGATAAGGTAAAGAAATTATGAGTAGGTAAACCCTTCAGAACAATGACATTTAGTTCTGATTGTGGGTTAGCACTACACAGCTTAAGATTCCTATAAAAGCGCTGTATCTCTGATTTGGTGTGTTTTTATTTTTCATTAACAAGGTAGGCTTTTGTTTTTAGCCTCCTAAGAAATCACAAAATTTACAAAAGATGGTTAAGATTATTTCAATGCAAAAGATCAAACTCTTTGAGAGATTACTTTGCTTTGCATATTCACTCCCCTTGGCAGATGGAAAATGAAGCACAAGAAAGAGGCATAACTACTTTTTGGAGGGAGAAGTCCACAGAAGGGGCAGGGTATGGGACCCAAACTCTCACCTGCTAGTCCACAGCATCAGCTTTCTAGGTTTCTGAAATTCCAACAACGTATTCCTTTTTCACCCTTCAACAGCCACTCAATACTGCCGAACTTTGCTTTACTTTCATACTTGTTGGATTAACCCATTTCTTTTGAGTTTAACAACGCCTACCTTACTTTAGCATGGACTCCCTTACCATCTCATATGTATTTTTAGACTAGAAGCTCTATTCTGATTTTTCTTATGCTTTTTTTCTTGCCTTTCATCCAATATCCAGTTGCTTTATCAATATGCTGACCGCATATTACCTAAAATAAACAAGCAAACGATGAAAAACAAAACTGAAAATCAACTGATCAAACAAAAATCTCACTATTTTTTGGTCTGGTGTCCAACCCTTCTCTCCCTCTGAGTCTGCCTGCCTCTTCTTCCAAAGCTGGTATCTGCAGACGATGAAACATGAGCCTCCTTTTCTACTTCTCTGGCTCCGTGTTCCTGCACTTTATTCCTTGTATCTGGGGTATTTTTACACTGCCCTTCCCCCTCCCCATTTCAAATTTCCCTACTCACCTATTATCAACCCAAGACTATCCAAAGTCTTTAACTACATTCTCAGCTAGTATCCTATTTATTTGTACATGTTTAGGTGGCAAGAATACACAGAAGAACTGTACAAAAAAGATCTTCACGACCCAGATAATCACGATGGTGTGATCACTCACCTAGAGCCAGACACCCTGGAATGTGAAGTCAAGTGGGCCTTAGAAATCATCACTACGAACAAAGCTAGTGGAGGTGATGGAATTCCGGTTGACCTATTTCAAATCCTGAAAGATGATGCTGTGCAAGTGCTGCACTCAATATGCCAGCAAATTTGGAAAACTCAGCAGTGGCCACAGGACTGGAAAAGGTCAGTTTTCATTCCAATCCCAA